>JAJJMB010014886.1:1590096-1658345 GCA_023531105.1 Papaver atlanticum
CAAATCTGAACGAACTCATTCTTACCACTATTTAAAATTACATCAATAACTAGGGTTTGGATTAAAGGTTTTGTGGGTATATCTGTAGTAAACCCTCTCGAGACTATAACTCGGCCACTAGGGCCATCTAGGGGTTTAAAGGCTTGTTGCACACGCTAAGTGCAATCGCGATGCCTGCGACAGTAAGTTAGGATTTTATTTTGTAGATTTTATTTGCTCGGGACTAGCAAATAATAAGCTTGAGGGTATTTGATAGATGCATTTATGTGTCTATTTTGTTCTCGATTCTCTATATTGTTAGTACCCATTTTTGTACTTATTTTGTCTTTTATGTTTTTGTAGGCATTTTTGGAGAAATAAACATGTACGGAAAAAGATTCTCGAAAAGTGGTATTTGGACCCCCGAGAGAAAATTACTAAAGGCACCTAGAGGACGCATTAAAGGCACCCCGGAAATATGTTGGAGGCACCCCAAAGAAGTGTTATTGGCACTCAAGGAAAAGTTATAAGGGCACCCAGTAGATATTGGCACCCACTTATTGGATAAGGGGCACCATGTTCTCCTCCTCATTTTAAAACGAGTTTTGGCGAGAGAATTAACCAGCCATCTGCAAACTTTTCTGGGGACGATTTTGGACAGCGTTTCACTGAGTTTTTGACGGGAATGAATTAGGTTTACCCTGTTTCATCAAAACAAGGAAGTTAATTGGTCTACAATCGAGAAAAAAAGAAGATTTATCCTATTCTCGGTTAAACAGGGAACGAGTATCTCGGGTTTCTTTTTATACTTCATTTTCCATTTATGGAAGTTTCGGAGAAGATAAACTATCCTAGATTTATGGAAAGAGTTTGGAGGAAATCAGACGTGTAGGAAGAGATAAAAAAAATGGAAAGTCACGTAACTTCCGGTGAAACAAAAAAATATATTTAGAGGATTTGGTCGAGTTATTCAGGGTTGTGGGGGATTATATAAATGATGTAGTAAGTCTCAAATAGGAACCGAGATTTGGGGACCGAGCAGAGGTGTTAGGGGTAGCTGCAGGTGGAGTTGCAGAAAAGATGCAGGTGGAGTTGCAGAGAAGCTGCAGGAGAGACTACAGGAGAAGAAGAAGAAAAGAAACCGTCACCATTTCTTTCAAATTTGTAATAGTTCTACAACAATTATTTCTGTTAGGCTTTTCTTTGTAATAGTGGGTTCTGTAACAGTGTCTCTGTAACAATTAATCTGTTACAGATTCGCTGATATTATTTTTCTTCAATAAAACACCAATTGAGTCATGAGTTATTATTTTGAGCATGTTTTTGACATGAGAAGATAAACCCCAACACTGGGACGATAGAGGAAGCCATATTTCATGCATGTGGTAAATATATTTAATTCTTTTATGACTTTTTGCATTAATTATTAATCGTTTTATGATTTGTCTTAATTGATTTTGATTTCGTTTGATGATGTATGCTTGGTCTAAGTACTTTTGATGCGTCATGCTTGTGATTTACAATCAATCTCTTAAATATCTACCTTGGCAAAGAATTAGAGTCTATCTATTATTATTTGATCTATAATTGTTTGGAATAAATATATGAATATCATGAATGAGATATATGGTGGAATCCCGAGTCTCAGTAAATTTCGATATTGTGACAATCTTGTGTAAATATTATCATTGTTTTTAGAGTTTTCTATTTTTAAGTCTGAAATCGAATATCATCAAGTCCGAGTTGAACGAATCTTTACTACCACTTTCAAAACTACATCAGTAATATTAGTTACTCAGTTTTCCCCCCAAGGAAGTTTCAAAACGATATTGGGGACAAAAAGAAACATGTTACTCTTAAAGTCTTTCAGAAACGGGTACAAAAGAAGATCAATAAAGCAAAAAATGTCATTAAAAAGGATCTCCCCCAAAAGAGCACGACAAGGGACAACATCTTAATGAGGTACGAAAAATTCGTTGAAAGTTCCAAGGAAGTTGTACAATTTCTAGAGATCATGCATGACTTTGTTTCAACTACATGTGGTAAACTAAATGATGTCCACCCCCAACACAACTTGATTGTGTTGAAAGTGCATCCTTACCAAGAAAGACCCTAGTACGAAATATGGTACATGAAGGCACAAAAACTAGGGCATACATATTATATTGGGTAAGATGTGAATATTTGGTGAATCCGTAGAATTCATGATTGGATTCGTCTAAAAGGTATGTCTATAAACTTGAGTAATCTTAATGATTCTATTATTATATGCTTGATTCCATGATCCATTAATATCAAAAATATTTTTGTTTTTATTATTGGTACTCTTATTTTTCGTTAAGTGATTTGATGGATATCCGAGTATCTTCATGATTAATTGTTTAAACACTTACTTAAAATTAAATACCCAACGTTTCTGATGATAATAATCTTCATCTGTTTTTCATGTTGAGCCATTGCTCCATAGATATGTATCCATGCCAGAATGGTTATGACAGTAAAATTCCCTAATGGTTGTCACAATTGTCTTCTATGCACCTATAAGAGTCAATATGGTTTTATACGACTCAAGGTGTACCACATTGCTTGTGAGTCCAAATTATAATGACTCGATGTGGGTATCAACACTTCTTATGCTCTTTGTAGAGTTCTCCCTACCTATTTGACTTCTAAACAAGAGACGAGAATAGGATCCATGGGAATTTCTACATAACAAGCTAAGAAGAATATGCGCTGAATAATCAATTTAATCATGAAAAGACGAGGGTACCAAAATACACCATAATCTTTTAAATATCAACCTATAAGTCTGGTATCTTAAGTGATCGTCTATGGACAGAGTTGAGACAATACAACTTAAGTCATATACCTTGTGTGATTGTCCATGGACGAGGTCTAGACAATACGACAACAAGATAGGAAAAATTGGGAGTATGTCCCATTTTGGGGATCTATCCCATAACAGAAAATATTAAGGAATATGTCCCGGAGAGAGAAATTAACAATTAAGTGACTAATATCCCATATGTGTGGGATTGCATGTGCCGATCAGTGACATTTTTACCCTCAACGTTTCAATGAGCCACACTATGTATCACCCTGAATAACATAATAACAAGGATGCTATAAGAAATTTGGTCGCATGAAAATTGAATAAATTATAATACAACAGATGAACAAACATAGGGAGGGAGAGAGAAGGAGCCTGTTAGTCCCTAGCTATTGGAATTAGGTGACTACAGCAAACAACATACCCACTTCTTCTTTTTCCCCTCCATCAAGGTGAAAAATCAGTGAAGCATTTTTTCAAACATTATAGAAGCATTCAACACATAAGAACAAACAAACCTTACACACACAATCAATTACAGACCCATAAATTATCGTCCACGAATGACTTCAATTCCGGTACTGAGAAATTCTACGCTAATAACTTAATCAATTCTAAGCTAAACATCCAATTTTCTAATTTATCCTCCTTAAATTCTCTCCTCCTCATTGTCTGTGTAGCACCGTTTAGCGAAACATATCATTTCCCAATCCTTCATAAACCATCCCTTCTCTCACAGAACAACAAAGCCCTAAATATATCTCCTTTCCTACCTTCAAGTCTGTTACTACATGTAAAACGGAAATAAAAGACGGTTCATCATCGTTCTATTAATCTATAAATACGGGGTAAAAATGTCACTTATTCCCACATGTAACCACATACATGTGGGACATTAACCACTTAACAATTATTTTCTTTCTCTAGGATGTATTCCTTAATATTTTCCGT
Organism: Papaver atlanticum; assembly: GCA_023531105.1. Classification (NCBI taxonomy): domain Eukaryota; kingdom Viridiplantae; phylum Streptophyta; class Magnoliopsida; order Ranunculales; family Papaveraceae; genus Papaver; species Papaver atlanticum. The sequence goes on from JAJJMB010014886.1 coordinate 1,593,857, forward strand.
TATGGGATAGATCCCCAAACAAATTAGTGAAAACGGGACATATTCCGTTATATGTGTTTTGCATAAGGTTGTTTTCCATATCTTTGTTCTTCATGAACAAGAGTGTGAGTTTTAAAAAGACTTTACTTGGGGATCGTGAAGCACATGGAAGTTATCTTTTTTGATAGCTACAAAACCTGTTCCTTGGTGTTTTTCACAAATCCTTGATTTGATAAATCAAGATACCTCAATATTTTTCTAGGTGATCTTGTGAAGGAATGATCAATTAGGTTACAGAACCATAAACCGTAATTGTTGAGAAGTATCTTCTAAAGAAAATTAACGTTCTGCTAGAGGATTTCCTAGAGCATCTTCTAAAGAGAATTAGGGTTCTGCTAGAAGGTTTATAAGAGGAATACCTAAGTATAATTGATGTGCTGGGAGTTCTATAGGTGCACGAATACAACTGAATCATATATTACATCTATTCCGAAATCTAGTAGGTAATTGGTGTAACAGCTTAAATCAGTGAGTATTCAATCTGGACTAGGTCCTGGGGTTTTTCTAAAACCTTTGTCAATAAATACTTGAGTTTGCATTTCTTAAAAACTATCCTAAGATCCAAACAAACTTAATTCGTGTTGTTTCTGGTGGAGCTGTCTATCTGGAGAGGAAAGTACCCTAATTAGGCGAAATCTCTTACGACCGCTCGTTTAAAGACTTCTATGGGATCAAGAAGCTCCACGAGTACCGTTGGTAGGAAACTAGATAATTGCATTGTTACTTTAGTTTTCGATTATTAATTTGATTGACTAACGGTTATTGAAACTTTAATTGCACCTAGTTTGTTTATTCTTGAGAACCTTCTCTTCTGATATAAGGTTCACTCCAACTAGATCAAAGTATTGACGAGATCTTTAGAACCATTTTCGGATCTAAAGACATCTTGTGATAATCCATTGTTTATAGACTCCATTCTTTGTGTGATTGATCACAAGAGGATTCAAGTTGTGTTGTGCAGGTTATTAAGAAGACAATCGAAGATTTGAAGATGAAAAAGATTTTCTTATTAGTTTTCGTATCTTGTGAATCTTGTGCACAAACCTTGATCGGATGGGATCCAACTAGAATTGTGTTTATCTTTGGTAGACTTGATTGGCTAGTTACGTGAGATCGGCATCACTTTATAGTTGCTCTTCGAGTTCAATATCGATTGATTGCAGATCTAGAATTTGGTTATTTCGGTAATCAAAGTTTAGATTGATCTAACCATACAAAGAAGTTTATTAGATTAAATGGAATAGCCTTTTTCAACGACTCAAAATATCGTATTACCAAGATTGAATAGAGTGCTTACCAAACAGCTTTATCCTTTACTATTTGGAATACGATCAAAAGTGATAATCCATTGTTAATAGACTCTGTTCTGTGTGTGATTTATCACAAGAGGATTTAAGTTGTGTTGTGTAGGTTACTAAGAAGATAATCGAAGATTTGAAGACAAAGAAGATTTTCTTATTAGTTTTCGTATCTTGTGAATTTATGCACAAACCTTGATCGGCTGGGATCCAACTAGAATCGTGTTTATCTTTGATAGACTTGATTAGATAATTGCATGAGATCGGCATCATTTTATAGTTGCTCTTCGAGTTCTATATCGATTGATCGCAAGTATGGAATTTGGTTATTTTGGTAATCAAAGTTTAGATTGATCTAACCAGTCAAAGGAATTTATTAGATTAAACGGAAGAGCCTTTGTCAACGACTCAAAATATCTTATTACCAAGATTGAATAGAGTTCTTACCAAACAGTTTTATCCTTTACTGTTTGGAATACGATCAAAAGGATTAGTGATTCACGTGCATGACTCTAGAAGTCGAAGGCGCGGGGATACTGAGGAAACTAAGTACCTAGGGGTAGTCTACTTGGTCTCAACTATACAAAGGTTGTATTAGATTTGGTATAGCGGCTTAATTTTGAGAGTATTCAAAACTGAAAAGACGAGGGTACCCAAATACACCACAATATTTAATTTATCCACCTATAAGTCCTCTTACCGAAAGTTATTGTCTATGGACAAAGTCGAGACAATACGAAAAATCGGTATTCACACTTTGTGTGATCGTCTATGGATACGAGATCGAGACAATATAACAATCAAAGTGTGATTTACTTGATAATAGGTTCGGACTTAACCAAACTCTATAGGATCACTATCAAGTAATACAGAGTTAACGTTTGTGTAATTTACTTTAAATTATAATAACAACAATTATAATTGCGGAATGGAAAAGTAGATGACACAGCAAGATTTTGTTAACGAGGAAACCGCAAATGCAGAAAAACCCCGGGACCTAGTCCAGAATTGAATACTCTCAGAATTAAGCCGCTATACAAAATCTAAACCAACTTCGTATAGATGAGACCAAGCAACTACCCCTAGGTCACTTAGTTTCTTCAGTATCTCTGCGCTTTTGACATTTAATAAGTGCACGCACTGGAACAATTCCTTTGGATCGTATTCCAAATAGTAAAGGAACAACAAATCTGTTTGGTAACAACTCTCTTGATTCTTTCAGATGAAGATATCTCAAGTCATATGCAAAATCTCTTCCGTTTAACAAATAAACTCCTTTGCCTGGTCAGATCAATCCATCCAACAACTACCGAAGTAGCAGAGTTTAGATTTGCAATCAATCAATATAGATTCCAACAAGAAACTATAAGGTGATGCCGATCTTACATAACTAATCAATCGAATAAATATGATTCTAGTCGGATCCCAGCCGATCAAGGTTTGTGCACACCCAAAGATAAAGAAACCAAATAAGAAATCTTCTTTGTCTTCAAATCTTCTTTAATCTTCAATAAACACCTGCACAATACCACTTGAATCTCTTGTGATCAATCACACACATAACGGAGTCTGTTAACAATGGATTATCACAAGATGTCTTTAGATCTACAAACAGTTCTAAAGATCCCGTCGACACTTCGGTCTAGTTTGAGTGAATCTTATATCAGAAGAGAAGATTCTCAAGAATAAACAAACTAGGTGCAATCAAAGTTCAACAACCGTTAGTCAATCAAATCAATCGAAAACTAAAATAAACTGAAACTATCTAGTTTCCCACCAACGGTACTCGTAGAGCCTCTTCATCCCACATAAGTCTTTACACGAGCGGTCGTAAGAGATTTCGCCTAATTAGGGTACTTTCCTCTCCGGATAGACGGCTCCACCAGAAACAACAAAAAGATAAAGTTTGCCTGGCTCTTTTGCTAGAAATGCAAACTTGGGTATTTATAGACCAAGGATGTTTGGACACCAAGGAATTTCCAAAACCGAATATTCTCAAGATATGCAATAAATGCCCAAATCGGTTTTCATAATTCCTGGAAATGTTTTGTCCAATATTTTCCAAAATCTCTCAATAGAAAATCTTCAATTAGTAAATGCACATTACCAATTTTTATTTTCTAGAGATATGCATTTAATTGCTGGTAATTAAAGCATATAAAACTAACAACCTTAATTAAAAGATTCTTAATTTATTTCGGACCGGGATCTCTGTGAGTTATTAAGGAATATCTTTGAACAATAAAAGATAAGAGTTACTGTTCGTGTTCAAAGTATGTTGACATCTTTTTCTTTGTAAATCCTCTTTCATATTTACAATCTTGGAATCGATTATACCACACTTCCAAACAAGTTTAGAATTGGTTCATCTGTATTCCAAGACAACTATGTGATTGATCAAATATCAATTCACTAATCATGGGTTTACGGTTTTACCAAACACAAGGATCGGTTTTACCTCAATATGGTTACTAGGACCGGTTACATCAGTTACCAGGATCGGTTACATCAATTACCAGGACCGGTTACCATATACTCATGGTATTACTTGTGATCGGTTACACAAGTCACTAGGATTGGTTACACCAATTACCAGGATCGGTTACACCAATTACTAGGACCGGTTACACCAATTACAAGGATCGATTACACAACTTTTTAGTCTAACCTATACTAACCTATACGAAGTTGTCTCTAGTTACATAATCAAGCGAATCTTAGATGAGTTTTGATTCACTAAAATATGACAACCAAACTTGACATACCAACGCTTGGTGGGTTTAACCGAGCTATGCTCTAATAAAAACTGGACTAGGTCCCGGATTTTTTATGCATTTACGGTTTCCTCATTAACAAAATCTTGTTGTGTCATTTACTTTATTTTCCGCATTATAATTAAGTAAATTACACATGTACATTAATCCAAGTCACTTGATATTGATCCTATAGTGTTTCGGTTTTATACCATACCTATTATCAATTGAACACTTTGTTATTGTATTGTCTCGATCTCGTATCCATAGACGATCACACAGTGTATACCATAGTTGTTGTTTTCTCGACTTTGTCCATAGACGATCACACTTGGTATCAGACTTATAGGTTAATATTTAAAAGATTATGGTGTATTTGTGTACCCTTGTCTTTTCACTTTCACTCTCATATTCCTTCTTATTGTCTGTTAATCTCTTCAAGTTTAGATCCGAGAGACACCAATAATCTTCCTATCCTCGTCAACTTCTCCTACAGGTTTTTGAACAATATTTCACCATGAAGGATGTCATATTTTATATCTACCCGTGGTTTTCTCATATTTCTAGTACCAAGAACGCATCCTTAAAATGCTATGGAAAAATAATTAAGAATGGAAAGGGAGATTCTAATTTTGGTAAAGACTAATGGTGTTACTTATATCCTTAATACGAGCATATCCCTATGGAATGTTTTTTTTTTCCCGCTTTTGAAATAAATTAGTCCATTATTTAGAATATTTATATCCACAACTGCAAATCCTAGAAATTTTGATGTTCCTAAAGCAAATCTGGATATTAATGTTGCTCTTGTGAATAATATGGGTTCTCTCTATTCGCACCATATGTTTCTAAAATACTTGGCAAAGGTTGCACTGAGAGTTGTTTCAATAAAACTTTACCTAACCCTTCTGTTGAGCCATATCTAGGATTTAAGGAAGGGGTGCAAGCCAAGTTGCACGAAATTTGTGTGCTTTTTTAGGTTACTTTGTTTTGCTAGCAAAAAGACGTATACGTCCAGCATCCATGAGTACACGCATAATTTTCTGCCGCAACAAAGCAAGAAAGACGTATGCTTCCAACATCCATTAGATTGAGGAGTTGTGAAAGTGCCAGATTAAGGGTGACAATGGATGACTGAAAACTCTAAAATCCGTCTGAATTCGTATCTAAAATATCTATCGGATTCAGAAGGAAGATTTCCAGATTCTCCTGCCATTAATGTAACGTTTGACAAATGGAGTAACCATTAAAAGTATTGCTCAAAGAACACCAAGAATATTAGTTTGCTTTACAACCAGTCAACCATAAAAAGTTTTTCGAAAGATTTCTTCCTCCCATCATGAATTCTCAAATTCCTTCCTTTCAAACCCCTCACATCACCACATAACGGACTAGAGTCCGCACTTCATAGCCGGACTTATTTAGACCTCTAATATTTCATGCTTCCAGTTGAAAAACTACTGACTTAGCACTCACCCATTTAACCTTCATTGCATTTACAACATAACTTGAAAGTATACTTACGATGAATTAATAAAATGTGAAATGTCATTTCTACTTCATCTTCGCACAAAGGGCACAGTGCACCCATCATTCAACTGAATTCCTCTCTGGCGCGACATTGCCCGAGTATGAATAGATTCTTGGAGATGAATGGTACCCATCTTAATCGTTCTTAATTACTCTATTTGTAGGAGATGGGCGTATAGTAAGTCTGGACCACCGTAGGGCAATAAGAACAGCTGTTGCCACTAGAGAGATAATAGTCCATGGATTGCTAAAATAATTCTCATACAGGGTTGTAATCCAAATCCTACGCATTCTCCAAACTATAACAGTTCCTTAATTGCAGTACTCATTCATATCCTACAGAGATACAATAGATTCCGAGACGATATTAAACATTCCTATCTCTTTGGTAAACACTAGTTAAGATTTACATCATCCCAGAATAAATCTTCTAAAGACAATGTACATGAATATATCATTAAAAAAAACAATGAAAATTGTCGTATTCTTCATAATGTCAATTACCAGTCAATAGAATGTCATAACAAATTACCAAAAATATTTAAACCTAAAATACATGTTAAGCAAGAAAATAAAAGTTTTATCAAAAGCATTAATTAGAATAAGTTTTCTCAACACATGTTAATCTAATGAATAGTTGGTATTTAACAAAATATTTATTTATTTATGGAAGAAATCATGAAAAATGAAGATGTAAAAATTTTGAACTTTTTATTGGTGTCACAAACAAATGAACTTAAATCTAACTATTGGTGCTAATTAAAATGACTTACTTGCCATATTGATACAACATAAAAAAGAGCGTAAAATATCCATTTAACTATCTTTTCAATTCCACAATAATAATAACAATCTGATAGAAATGAAATTAAGTGGAAGAAAATGGAATAAAGAAAAAGGTTGAAATAAAACAACTATTACAAAATAAAAGGTAAGTCGGACAAACTAGTAATAGTGTGGAGACACTATTAGTTATTGAAGAAGAAACGGTGAATGAGCGTAGTTGTTTCTTGATATTATGTTGTTCTTGGTAATATAAATAAAATTTGAACTTTTGCAGTTAGGGCATCTAAGATTATTCTTTAATAACCGAAGATACATATAGTATTTGGGACACCCTACCAACATCATATCAGACACCATCGTCGTTGTTTCTTCAAGGTTGCTACTACTATCGTTGTCAGGACATTTCTTTTCTGATGAAACACATGAACTTGCTGGTGATGATGTTGATGAATTTGTTGTAATTGTGATAATATGTTGTTCAAGCACTAGAACATTTGCAATGGATGTTGGCTTTGACATTTTTCCTTTTGCAGTTAAGGAAGCTTTTTTCTTTACTTCTTTGGATAATAAAAAAATTCTATTAAACAATGGTCATTGGGACTATGATAATATGCTTATTAGGATGATGCCTTGGTGGAATGCAGCAAACTCTGTTGCTTTACCATCTATTTCCTTAGATGGTTCATGGATGGAGGTTAGAGGTGTTCCATTTGATCTATGGGGGAATGCCTTTTTTCAAGAATTAGGGTTAATGTTTGGAGGCTTATTGGAAGTTCATGATTCCACACTTTCTTGGAATGATGCTTCAGCTATTAGAACTAAGGTCAAAAAAATTAATGGACTTAATACTTCATTCGTATTTCATTTTGGGGGTTCTTTCTTTCCAATACAGATTTCGTCATTCAAGGTTTTTCATGGTATTTTTGAACAATCTATTCAAAAAGTTAGGGTTCAGAATTTGGAGATCGTGACTGCAGATTCTCCAGATGTTACGGTTCCAGCTATGTTATTCAATGTTGAATGGCCAAAAATACCTCGTAATATCCTAAGACCACATGATTCTCGCCGGAAGAATATGTTTCGGAAAATTTCCTTCGCTGAAAAAGGAAAGTCAGTTAATGATAATTCAAATTTTGAATTTGCCTCCAATGAAAATGAAAAATGGATTCGGACTTCGGATTCGGGTTCGGGTAATTCAACTTCAAATGATAGCTCATCTGAACAAACTAACGGTCTGATTTTGGTACGTGCGGAAGATTCAACTTCTTCAGATTCAAATGCAACATCGACAACGACTCCTTCACCGATTTTTCAAAATGAAGATGAAGTTAATGAGTATCTAAAAACAGCAGTCTCTATTCCATACTTACAAATGATTGATTCTTCTGATTCCTCATCACCTGATCTTTCTGATAACATCAATCTCGGTAAGAAAGTTGACACAAACAACTCATCAAGGAAATTTGATTTTTTTCTAAGTTCAAGTGAAAAATGGAGTACTTTGAAATTAAAAGTAGATCTTATTCTGAGGCAAGATTTTGAGAAGGTGTTACTTCAAATGGTCTGCATTTTCCCTAAATTTGGCATACATTTTAAGGGCTCACAGGTGGAGATTGATGATGCGATGATTTATTCTCTGAGAATTCATATTTTCATTTTCAATGTGGAACACATGAAGGCATGTTAGTATGTTTCTTCTGTCTTTGGTATTTGGGGTCTAATTATCTATGGATTTCAAAACAATTTGTTGGAATGTTAGGGGTCTTAACGATTTGAATCGGAGAGACATTATAAAGAAGAAAATTAGGGATTGGAAGCCAAGTATAGTTTTATTACAGAACACTCAGATTCAGCAATGTACTGATCTTATGGTATGGCAATGTTGGAGTAATAAGAACGTTAAATGGTTGGATTCTCCATCTCAAGGAATTTCTGGTGGAATTTTGTGCATGTGAGATTCTTCTAAGGTTGAAGTTATTGTTTCTCTTATTGGGTCACATTCAATTACTTTGCATTGTAAAACAATCTCAAATTCCTTTGAGTGGATGTTTACAGGTTTGTATGCACTTTGTGCTTCTAATATTGAAGAATTAAAAAAAATGGAGAGAAATAGAGGAAGTTAGGTGTTTCTGGCAATTTCCATGGGTTATTGGAGGGGATTTTAATGAAATAAGGTTTACTCATGAGAGAACTTCTGGTGGAGAGTATACTTCTGGTATGAGAAGATTTAACAAGTTTATTTCCAAACATCACTTGATAGATCTTCCTCTACATGGTGCCACTTATACCTGGAAAAACAATCAAACTCAGAGTATCAGAAGTCGTATAGATATAATCTTAATTTCTGCCCCTTGGGAAAATTTCTATCCTCAAGTTATTCAGCAAGCTTTAGCTAGACCCTGCTCTGACCATAATCCAATTGCCTTAATTTGTGAAGGAGTGAAGCATGGACCCTCTCCTTTTCGCTGTGAGTTTTTCTGGTTTACTCATCCCAATTTTCTTCCTTTTGTAAAAGAGTTATGGTTGTCTTTTTCTGCTACAAGGAGTGCTGGTTTTATTTTCTGTAAAAAGCTACAATTGCTAAAGCCAAAGTTGAAGGAATGGAGTAAAGAGCATTTTGAGATCTTGAAAGAAGACTTGAAGAATTATAAGACATTTTTGTGGATTTGGATGCTTTGGAGAATGTAAACAATGGTCTCACAGAAGCTCAATGGGAGGAGAGAGCTACTACAAGACAAGAATATTGCAAGTTAACAATTCTTAGAGCTGAAAATTGAGGAGTAGGGAAAGAATTATTCACACTAAAGATTTTGAACACAACACTAAATATTTTCGTAGAATTGTGAATGACAGGAGGAGGAGAAACTACATTGGTTCAATCAAAGTCAATGGAAACATGACTTCAGATGAAGGTGAAATAAAAAATGGCATTATGGATTTCTTCAAGAATATTTTTCAGACTCAACCTCAAAGAACAGTAAATATGGAAGGCATGGATTTTCCAACAATCACTGATGATTTGAGCACTTGGTTAGAAAGGGACATTGATGAGGAAGAATGTGTGGCAGCTATGAAGAGTTTGGGACAAAATAAAGCACCAGGACCTGATGGATTCCCTGTAAGCTTCTATCTTTTGTGCTGGGATTTCATTAAACATGATTTTCTTAATGTTGTCAAGGAATTGCAGGAAAAGTCTTTTCTTGATTGGAGATTATAAAACACTTTCATTGCTTTAATCCCAAAAAAAGACTCCATTGAGGAAATTAAAGATTTGAGACCAATTAGTCTCATTCATGGGGCTTATAAGATTGTTTCTAAAGTTCTTGCTGAGAGATTCAAGCAGACTCTGCCGATTATAATTTCTCAGCATGAAACTGCTTTTGTCAAGAAGAGGCAAATCCTAAATGGAGTTTTAATAGCTAATGAACTCATTGATTCTAGACTTAGGAGTGGCAAACCAGGAATTCTTTGCAAGGTAGATTTTGAAAATGCCTTTGATTATGTCAATTGGGATTTTTTGGATGAGATTTTTCAGTTAATGGGATTTGGTATTAAATGGAGGCAATGGATCAGATGCTGTGTTGAATTCACAAGATTCTCTGTTCTTATTAATGGGAGTGCAACTGGTTACTTCAAAAGCATGAAAGTAATTAGGCAAGGTGACCCAATTTCACCTTTCTTATTTCTTTTAGTGGGAGAAGCACTTACTTTTATGATTAGAAGAGCTCAAGAGCAGGGTATTCTTTCTTGTTTTAAAGTCAAGGATGGAGGTTTGCTGGTTAGTCATTTGCAGTTTGCAGATGACACTCTCATTTTTCTTGATGCAGACATTGAGCAAGTTAAAAATCTAAGACTAATCCTTCTTTCTTTTGAGATGTTGACAGGTCTAAAGATCAATTTTGCTAAAAGTCAGATCTTTGGTGTGGGTTATGATGGGGATTTAGATGTTTTTTCTTCTCTTCTTGGTTGTTACAATGGTGTCTTGCCTACTATTTATCTTGGTTTGCCTTTAGGTGGTGTAGCTAAATGGGACAAAGTGGTGGACAAGTTTATAGCAAGATTACCTGGCTGGAAAAAACCTCTTTTGTCAAGAGAAGGTAAAATAACTCTTATTAACAGTGTACTTGCTAGTCTTCCAGTTTACTACATGTCACTTTTTGAAATTCCTGCTGTTGTTTTAAAGAAGCTTGAAAAAATCATGAAGGACTTTGTTTGGTGTGATAACAAAGGCAGAAAGAAAATTCATCCTGTTAAATGGAATGCTTTGTGTAAAAAGAAGAAGTTTGGAGGTCTAGGCATTAAGAACTTGAAGTTGGTTAATCAAGCCCCTCTTTCTAAATGGTCTTGGAGATATGCTACTGAGAATGATGTTGTGTGGAAAAGAATTATAGATGAGAAATATGGTTTAAATGATGTTGTTTGGTCACCTAAGTTACCAAAGTGTACTTATGGCAGGTCTGTTTGGAGATCAATTATGAAGAGTAATTCTTCTTTTCTGAAGTTTGTCAGATTGAAGGTTAACAATGGTGCTCTTGTGAGATTTTGGCAGGACAATTGGTTGTATGCACATCCAATTAAAACTTGTTATCCAAACTTGTTTTCTATTTCCAGAGCTAAGCATCTTTCTGTGGCTGAAATGTGTGTTAACTGGCAACTCAGTTGCTTGGAATCTTTAAACTCCTAAAAGATTGAATACTGCTGCAAGAGTGGAGTTTAATTTACTTATGGTTGATCTTCAATCTTTTAAGTTCACTCTAAATAAGGAAGATGAACTCTACTGTCCTTTTACTTCAAACAAATGCTTTTCTGTGAAGACAATTTATGATAATCTTTCTTTAGAAGTTGAGAATATGCAGGAGTCGGCTGTTTTCAAGCTCATTTGGAGCTTGAAATGTCCTCCAAAGATTGGTTTTTTTATTTGTCTTATTGCTCATGGAAGACTTCCTACTAGAGATTTCTTATTAAGAAGAAGAATTGATGTGCCTGATTCTTGTGTTTTCTGTGCTGCTATGGAAACAACTTCTCATCTTCTTCTGCACTGTGATTTTTCTAAAAAGGTTTGGGATGCTTTACTATTAAGTTAAAATGGCTCTTTGCAATGCCTAGAGATGTTATTCCTGCTTTGCAAGCTTGGCAACTCTCTCTTTCTGACAAGGTGAAGATTGAAATTTGGAAATTAGTGCCTATTGCTATCATTTGGTGTGTTTGGAAAGAAAGAAACAATAGAATTTTCAGTGACAATCAAAATTTTGCTGTTGCAGTTGGAAATAAGGCTGTTTATGTTCTTTTCACTTGGTCTCTTGCGTTCAAGGAGTTTGAAGAAATTGATTCTAAGGAGGTGATGAAACAATGGTGTAAAATCTATTTTGACATTGTTTAGGTGCTCTTAGTTTGTTTTGAGCACTTTTGTTTTTTCTTCTTTTCTTTCTTTTTTGTTCTTGGCTAGGGTGGCATAATTCTTTTATGCCCTCTCTTTTTTAATCAATATATATCCTTTCTTTACCGATCAAAAAAAAAAAACACTAGTGGAGATAAATCTAGCTCCAAATAAATCTTTGACGATGTACAATCAATTTCTCTCTTTGCGATTGTCTTACTCATTTTTCTGTTTCTAGACCTTGTCTTTCCACCTTTTATAAGAGGCTTCACCTGCATATACGTAATCAGTACAATTATAACATTAACAATTTTTTTGAAACAAAACTAACAAGTTATAACCACAAGATTAGCATACTATAGTCACAAAACCTAAATTAGTTTATAAGGAAATTAAATTAATATGTACCTTAATATCGGGGAATTTCTGGGAACCAAAAGAGAGGATTCTTCTGGTTGAACTTAAGGAGATTGTTATAAAGAGATATTATTAAGTGTAGCTAGTGTCTACTGGTAAAGTATGATGAGTATTGAAAGTTGCATATCCAAAAGAACCACCACCATGAATAAGCACCCACCACTACTCAACTGTAACTTTTGTTGTTAGTGTTGATCCTCTGATCCTAATTTATAAGGAAAGAATCCTACATATTGACAAAGATGTTAGAAAATGAAGTTAATGAGTAATGACTCTTTATTTTTAGTAAAAAGCTTTAAATTATATTAGAAGGGGATTAAATGAGGGAAGATGAATTAGAGTACATATGTAAGTAACAAGTGTTAATATTTCCGTATATAGTTGATATATTCATTAATGTTATATTATTTGATCAAATAGTCAGGCCGGGTCATAGCACAAGTGAACATACCGCTCCTTGGGGCCACAGATTCTAAGGGACCGTCAATAAAATATTTTGATCTTGCCGCAACCGGAAACATTTTACATTTTCATTTGAAGGTCAAACGAAGTGATAATATCATGAATTACATTGTGCTTTGTAAGGACCATAAGCCGAGTTTAAAAACCGTACTAAATCATTCCATATTATAAGTAAAACTTTCAAAATATCCATACAGATGGATATCAATAAAATCAATAACTCAACAATTTTGAAAGCAAGGAATAATCAGATAATCCCCCACAAAAATAAACATCCATGATGAAGCTATAACAACAACAAAAAATGAATGGACGTGGTCGCTGGAATGGAAGCAACATGATTAACAAAAGATCATCTAGATTATTTCAGGCAACTTCTTGTCTGAGGTAACTGGGGCATGTAAATAAACTCGATGACCTGTTACAAATTGAAAAAGTAACCACGTAGCGATAAAATACTATGCACATAATTACTTAGCTTTATATTAAAAAGTGAAAAACACGATAATTTAGGGATTTCAGAATTTTAGAGCAGTTACAAGCATCGTATCATTCTTATACAAAATTAGGCATCCACATATGCATCGAGTTTAAAGAAAACACAAAATTATAAAACACTTCGGTTTTCTATGCTCTATAGTAGGAGGAACATCATGATGTTTACAAAGCGGAGCAAAATTTCATGAAATTCTGAGCAAAACTCAAACTTCGTCATCTAGATAGCGACAAAGAGAGCGAAGGTCCTGATAACCTCAAGCCTGGCAGAATAAGTTACAATAAAAAGTTCGTCCTCAGAAAACAAACCTCGAATTCAAGGTCGACATAGCGAGAATGCAACAACTGAGGGGAAAACACCACCTGATGTGTTAGAGCAATGCTCGGTTGAACCCATAAGTTTTTCTATCTCAAGCTTGTTGTCAATGTTAGATTATCAAAACTATATCTTGATTTCTAGTCTACTAAGTCAAGTCTCGGACTAGGTTAGAACTTGGTAGTTGAGTATCAGACATCACCCTCGAAGACTGAAGATCGAAGAAGACATTTGAAAAACTTCTGTATTAGGTATGTGAACATTGAACAATTCTATTTTACTCAATATCTTACCATTCTATCTGTTGAGATGATGTCGTATGACTTTTAGTAGATTTACAAAGAAGAAGTTTCGAGTCAAGCTTATCTTATTAAAAATATCGAAATATGATTCTAGCAAAGATGTTCGACGATCCTTAACAATATTAGTTCTGAGCAATTTATCGTGTGAATTAATTTGTGGATAATTTAAAAATTTCCCATGCAAATGATTTTATCACGTGTGAATGTTTTAAACATCATAAGAGAGATATATTGAAATATCTGATATTTCTAGTCAGGGTAAGTTGGCGAACCAGTTCGCAAACCATAGATATATGAGTTTCATAAATACATGAAGGTTGGCGAATCATCTCGCAAACCGTAGTTCAGTTGGGAATAGTTCAAGAACCCGGCTCACGACCCATTGTGAACTGAATTCTTAAAGTTGGTATTATTGGCTAGCAGTTGGAAAACTCGGTTCACGAAACGTGATCAACTGAGTTTGGTAGCCTTGTAAGGTTGGCGAACCAGGTTCAAAAACCGTTTTACCCTGACTCGTGAACAGGCATAACGGTTCAGAACCGTTGTACCAACTATCCCAGCAGATTTTAGCAAATGCTCAAAGGCTTATTTTTTAAAATATGTTTAGCATCGCTAGAACTCTCCCAAACACTTCTAAGACTTCATGGATCACTCAAACACTTATGTTGTGCATCATGATTAAATTCTTAGGTGTTTAAATGAACATCAAATTGCTTTAAGTTCTTTGGCATATTTTCCAAACCGAACAGTCATTATACACGGTTCCAGAACTGGTTCCTAGTGTATATTTTTTTATTCAAATTTCAAGACTTAAAAGTGTTTGCTTGATTCCCAAGTTATCTGAGCTTGAATTCTAAGTAGCCCCTGGTTTTTGAAAACTATAAATAGAGATGCTCTTTCAACTAGGAAAACCAATCCCTGACACCTCGTATCCTAGTTGATTCTAGAGTCGTCCTTTATAGACCTAGGTTTCCTTTGAGAAATATAATTAGGCCTACGACTAAAAGACTTCTCTTTGGGGATTCGTGAAGCCAGGTACGACTATCTTTACCTTGATGATTCATGTATTCTGATCTTTCTTTTCTGTTATCGAGGTTTTCGTAATCTCTTTCAGGAAAGATATATAGCAATCAGATAGATATTTGAAAACTAATCCTAATTGATATTTTCAAGCATCTAGGTTGGTCTTCTGGAGTCGTAAGTTTCAGATTTGTGATGTTTGCAAGCTTTGTCTATTGCAAACAGATTTCCTCACCTTAATATTTGATCTAAACATAAATCAAATAGGCTTATCTGTTAGAGGAAGACTGGTATCAAAAGTCTTCACTTTAGCTGAAGCAACTCTTAGACTGTAAAGGACGTCAGCTAATGGAATCAATTGTGTAGAACCTTGCTAGGTTCAAGAGACATAAGGAGCACAACAGTAACTGAATCACTTGGAGGGTGGATTCGATCTCAACTACATTTGAGTCAGAAGTTTTGATAGTAGGCTAGAGTCTGTAGTGGCTTAGTACAGTTTGGTACTTAAATCTGGACGAGGTCCCGGGATTTTTCTGCAGTTGTCATTTCCTTGTTAACAAAACTTTTGGTGTCTTGTGTTTCTCCCTTTTCCGCATTATAGTGTTTATCTTTATAATTAGATTTACGCAAGTTGTACGTATTCAATCTTAGAAGATACGCCATCTAATTATGATCGATTACGAGACTTTTTTCTTATAAAATTAGTATCTCGAAAGATATATAACAAGTTTAATTACTTGGCAGAATTTCGACTGGATTATTTTGATACAACTATATTATTATTTAGAATATTTATTTCCACAGCTGCAATTCCTAGAAATTTGCATGTTCATGGACCAAATCTGGATATTGATGTTTCTCTTGTGAATAATATGGGTTTTCTCTGTCCGCACAATATGTTTTCAAAATCCCTGGAAAAGATTGCATTGAGAGTTGTTTTAAGAACACTTTACCTTACCATTCTGCAGTACTTCCCTTCTGTTGAGCCATATCCAGGATTTAAAGAAATGGTTTTACTAGGGTGCAGGAATTTTTTTATTTTTTTTTGGTTAATAGGAAAATTCATTGAAAAAAGGTACTTAAGGGGTACCTCAACCCAATAAATACAACCGAAATAAAAAGGAAACCGAAATGGTATTCGTTCACCCAAAAATAAGGGGAAAAAAGAACAAGGACCAAGATAGAAGAATCTAAAACTTTTGCGATTTTACTTCGGAAGTCAATTCAAAGAGAACAATAAAGATTCGTATCCCATAAAGATATGGCCTTGTTGGCCGTTAATCCTAGCACTTTAGTATTTGACTCCGCCCAAATGTACGCTTGAATCTTTATATCTCTAATCATGCTTGCTAAATTTTTCTTTTTGTCATCAAAGATCATTGCATTCCTTGCTAGGGGTGCCGGCAGTTGTGCGCTGGTTACACGAAATTTGTGTGTTTTTTTAGGTTGCTCTGTTTTGCTTGCAGAAAGACGTGAAGGCATGGACCTTTGATGCATATATATATATTAAAGAGAACGTATGCTTCCAGCTTTCACGAGTACAAACATCATTTTTTGCCGCAACAAAGCGAAAAATCATGTGGTAAAGCTGGAGGAGTTGTCGTAGTGCCACACTAAGGGTGGCTGAAAACTCTGAAATCCATCTGAATTCGTATCTAAATCTATCGGATTTAGGAAGAAGATTTACAGATTAACGATCTCCTTCCATTGATGTAATATTTGAGAAATGGAAAAACCATTAAAAGTATCGCTCAAAAAACACCAAAGAATAATAGTTTGCTTTACAATCAATCAATCATAAAAAGTTCTTCGGAAGTTTTTATTTCCACCCATCAAGAATCTCAATTTTCTTTCTTCCCTCCCAAATCTCCCAGACCACCGCATAACGGATTAGAGTCCGCACCTCATAGTCGGCCTTATTCAGACCTTTAATATTCCATGCTTCCAGTTGCACTCACCCACTTACCCTTCATTGCATTTACAAAGTAATACCGTTACTCAAAAGCAATGAATTCACTGGTTTGATGTCGCATTTTTACTTCAGCTTCGCATAAAGGTCACACCTCGTCGTTCAGCTGAATTCCTCTATGACGCAGCATTGCACCGAGTAGGAATTGATTCTTGGAGAAGAATGCATACCCATCTTTAATCATTCTTAATTACTTGACTTGTAGGAGATCACCGTGTAGTAAGTTTGGACCACGGTTAAAGCCATAAGAATAGCTGCTGCCACTAGCGAGATAATAGTCCATGGATTACTAAAATAATTCTCATACAAATTTGCAATCCAAATCCTACACATTCTCCAAACCATAACAGTCCCCTGATTGCAGTACTCATTCATATCTTGCAGAGCTACAATAGGTTCCGAATCGACATTGAACATTCCTATGTCTTTGGTAAACACTTGAATCGACTTAAGAACAGCCGTTTCGTCCAACGGACCAACTATGATCCCTTGGTATCTAAGCAATTTAACATCCTTAACTGACTTGACAAGAGTTTTGATAAGGTAAATGAAAGAATGAAACTTCAAATCTTTGCTCACCCAAACCTCGAATGCTCTCATGTTGAGAAATGGGTTCTGGTGGTCATCATGAATCATGATGGGAGGAAGGAGGAGAACTGCTTGTTTGTAGTCGAACCGGATACTCCTGTATCCACTAACCTTTTTGAATCGAATGCCAAATTGGTAGTAAAGCTCGGATGCTGAGAACCCAGTAGGCAATTTCATTCCTATCTCCAAATCCGGTGCCTCAAGCACCCTCTCCGCATAACGGTCTAGAATGTGACGGCGAGGACCTTCATTGTGGCACAGCATCATATGAGATATAGTCT
The DNA here is from genome assembly GCA_023531105.1 of Papaver atlanticum. NCBI lineage: Eukaryota > Viridiplantae > Streptophyta > Magnoliopsida > Ranunculales > Papaveraceae > Papaver > Papaver atlanticum. Next base: position 1,611,490 of record JAJJMB010014886.1, read on the forward strand.
CATGCGCATCCTGCATTTTCAAAAGTACAACAAATCTCATTTTCAAGCCACATCAAAAGATTGAAAGTTTGTATTGAGCAAATTGGTCCTCACCTCTTGTGGGCGCGCGACAGACAACAACGTGGTAAGAACAAGATACGGCAATTGGTTCTCCACCGTCAGCAAGTCTTTGATCGCAGAATCATAGTTCACCGTCTTCCCATGAAAGCTAAACATCGGATCGCTACGAGCGTAATCATCAATAGAAACCTTAGTCCCAACAGCCAAGAATTCAAGAAGAAAGCACCCATCAACAATCATGAGCTCAATAAACTTCTTATCATCATCGATCCATTCCTTGTCCAGTTGCGCGTACGACGACTTAAGTTCATCGACAACTTTCATCAGCTCATTGATATACGTTTCGAGCGGAACGCCGGATCTCTTGATGAAATGAACAAGTGCTCTCTTCTTGTGAATTTCCATTGGCATCAAGTGTGGTTTACCATTGTGGTATGGACCTATTGACACCACCTGTGGTTCATAAGCTTTCACATTCCCCATTTTGAGTGATGAAGGTAGCTTGAATATGGGTTGTTGCTTGTTCTGTATTATGACCTCTAATTCTTTGTATGGATCTTCTTCTTCTAAGTTTATGTCTAGTATTGATGACCATGATGCTTCTTCTGTCTCTTCTTCTTCTTTTCTCTTTTTACTCACCACCTGAAACACAATTTCAAAATTTACCCATCATTTAAATGACAATTGAGGAAAGAATAAATCAGGAAAATAGAATCTTAAGTAAAGATTTTTGCTATAAATAGAGAAGAAAACAATTTAGGAGTGTACCTTTTTGGGTTCTTCTTTGAGTTGAAGATTAGTTTTTTCTTTTTCCCTGAGAGTACTCAAAAGTTTCTCCAAATCATGCAATTTCTTGTTTAGTAAAGACTCTTTATTCTTTCTGCTGCTAAATCTTCTTACAGAGAAACCCATTTCTTAGACAGAGAGATGAGCAAAAAATTATGTACAAGTTACAAGTTGGGCACCATTAATGGATGGGTTTTGAAAGGCAGGTAAGAATAAGACAGTTACTGACTAGATTATTTTTCTTCTTTTGTATATAAAGATAAAATATATGAAATTAATTTATATAATGCTGAGCATATGATTATTAATATAATATCATATGATTACTAGTACAGTAGTATTGTATTGATAATGCAAATTCTTGTCACACAACTAGATTCTTTAAACTTGAGGACAAAATTTCATAGGAACATTTGAGATGTGTGGCTTTTGTAAACGACCCTACAAATAATCAACTTGACACTAGACAGCAGGCATTGAGCATTATTTTTTGTGTTTTGGATTTTTGAAAATTTTAGTATTAAGAAGCTGTAAAAATGATGCACCATACCAGACAGACAGCTTTTACTCCGTGGATCATGGATCAACACCACGAAAATCATGATGCCGTGGCCTGGCCTGGATGGACCACACCCCTGACTTGGCTAGTGAATGACCATGAAAAGAAATGTCCAGTTACAAAGTCACAAACTAAAGCTAGGGGTGTAAGTGTAAATTGTGAGAGTTGACTGGACAAAAAGGGACAACTTGCCATGTTGAATCCGAACCCTGACTCAGCAACAGTGTCTTAAAATGGTTATGGATGGTGGATCCCAACCCTGACTTCTGCAGTAAAAGGGACTATTGATGACCATGTCCGTTCCTGCCATCTCTGCTTCAATTCTCTTTTTTATTCACCTAAATCATTTTGGTAACACCGTAAACAACTTCTAAAGAGTATTAAGCTTCAGTGATGATTTCCTTGCTGATGCATAATTCTCCTACAAAGCCAAAGACAGTGTAAGCAAGGTGTAGTAATATTAGCAAATGTGATTAAGATTGACTGCGAGATAATAATCACGGGAAACAGTGAGGCCTGTGCCAACAGCCATATAAAAACAGCGAGTCTACACTCACCGTGAAAACGTACCGTGATTGGCACCGAGTGAAACATGAGATATGGGCGGGTCCCACCAGGACTTGTAGGGATCCATCATTTATGCCTCACTCCGTGCAAAATGAAATGTCAATTCCACGGTGTATTATCATTTTTGTATAAAAAAACTGGCTTGATTGGGTATACCCATATTAATTGGGGTATACCCAGATTTAAATGGACATAGTGCCCTTACTAAGGGAGGCTAAAACTGGGTGAAGTTACTTTAATACCCCTGCACTAATTAACCTAAAAACTAAACCTAAACTTAAAAACTAAAAACCGTTTAATCTTCTTCTAATCTATCTTCTCTAATCCCTCTCCTCTTCTCCTTCCTTCATCTTATTCCAAATCCAAATCCAAATCCAAAGTCTTTTCCATTAGCAAGTACCGGGTCGACTAGAGAATATTTCCAAAAAATATAACATAGTTTTTACGTCGGCTTGTCAAGCCTTGCACAACTTGCACTACGGCAAGCAAAATACTTGACGCTACCCGCGCCGCGATTGTTTATGGACCAGATGGTAAGTAATCACCGTTTTATGGGATTACGAATTCTCGACCATTAATGCGGATATGCTTACACCATGTCCCTGTTGCAGAAGCTACGGGGTATTTCCCCTTCACAATCCTGCCAACTGCAGCGCTACAGGGGGTTCCCCCTTCACAATTTGCAGGGTTGTCTTTACATGTTCGCTGATTGAGTGACAAAGAAATTGATGAAGAATATAGAGAATGGGTTTGTTAGTCGTCGTACCTGAAACCTACATCTTCCACGCGTATCGCCGCCCTCCATGTCTGTCTGTCCAACGCCTGCTCTGTTGAGAGATTTCAATTGCACATGTCCTTCTTTACGCACTCATCCCAAGTTAGCTTCGGTCGGCCTCTGCGCTGCATCCTTCCTTCCGCGCGCCTAATGCAACCTACTCGCACTGAAGCATCATGCGGTCTTCGCTGGAGATGCCCAAACCAGTGCAGCCGATGCTGGGCGAGCATCTCCTTGATTAGCGCTACCATAAGTTTCTTACTTATGTACTCATTCCTGATACGGCCATGCCTCGTCTGACCGCATGCCCACCTCAGCATCCGCAGCTCGGTAGTCTTCAGCTTCAAAGTGTCCCGATTGTTCGTCGCCCAACATTCCGCACCATATAGCATGGTAGGCCTGATCGCTGTTTTGTAAAACTTACCTTTAAGCTTTAGCGTAACTTTGCGGTCACAGAGGACGCCAGAAGCCAGACGCCATTTCCCCCATCCAGATTGAGTTCGATGTCGAATATCCTCCTCGATTCCCCCATCACTTTGGAGCCACGATCCCAGGTAGCGAAAGGATTCTTTCCTTGGTAAAGGTTGTCCATCAAACAAAATGTCCCCTTCAACTGTCCCGGAGTCGCTGAGATCGCACTTCAAATACTCGGTTTTGGTTCTACTAAGTTTGAAGCCCTTCGATTCTAGAGTGTGGCGCCACAATTCAAGTTTTTCCTGTACATCTTTCTTTGATTCGCCGATAAGCGCCACATCATCTGCAAATAGCATGCACCAAGGGATCTCACCTTGAATGTCTCTCGTAACTTGATCTAGCACTAAATCGAAAATAAATGGGCTTAAAGCTGATCCCTGGTGTAGCCCTATCCTAATCGAGAAATCGCTTGATACTCCGCCGCTCGTCCGGACACCGGTAACTACACCCTCGTACATATCCTTGATTAAGTTTATGTACTTCGGTGATACCTTCTTCTGCTCGAGAGCCCACCATATTACCTCACGTGGTATTTTGTCGTAGGCCTTCTCCAGGTCGATAAATACCATGTGCAGGTCCCGCTTTTGCTCTCTGTATCTTTCCATAAGTTGTCTAACCAGGAAAATCGCTTCCGTGGTCGATCATCCCGGCATAAAACCAAATTGGTTTTGTGAGACGCTGGTTTGTCTTCGCAACCGCCAATCGATGACGCGTTCCCACAGCTTTAGTGTATGACTCATCAGTTTTATTCCCCTATAATTAGAGCAGTTCTGGATGTCTCCCTTGTTTTTAAATATCAGGACGATCACGCTTCGACGCCACTCGTCCGGCATTCGGTTTGACCGGAAGATGTTATTGAATAACTTTGTCAGCCAAGTTATCCCATCATCTCCTAGGCATTTCCACACCTTAATCGGGATTGCATCCGGGCCCAAGGCCTTCCCTAATTTGGTCCCTTTCAAGGCCTCCTTGACTTCACTCTCGTGGATGTTACCGACCCTTACCTCCTCGAACGCTTCCACATTCTCGGTAGAGCCCTCAATGGTGGAGGGTGGTGTATCGCTTTCTGCATTGAAAAGATTGTCGAAGTAGTCTTTCCAACGATCCCTGATTTCAGCGTCCTCCACCAGTACTCGGTCGTCTGAAGCCTTAATACATTTTACCTGTACAAGGTCACGGGTCTTCCGTTCACGCAACCGTGCAATCCTGTATATGTCTTGTTCTCCTTCTCTAGTGTCTAGTTTACGGTAAAAATCCTCAAAAGCCCGACCTTTTGCCACACTTACCGCTCTTTTCACCCGACTTTTCGCCATCTTGTAATTTCGTAGATTTTCATCGGTTTCAAATGCTTGGAGCTTCCGGAAACAATCTTTCTTGTGTCTCATTGCTTGTTGCACTTCCTCTGACCACCACCAGGATTCTTTTGGATCCCGCTTACCACTTCCTGTTGCCTGTCCCAACACTTCCACTGCTAGCTGTTGAATCCGGCCAGCCGTTTCTTTCCACATTTGATCTGGTACATTGTCCTCGCAGAGCACACCTTCCGAGAGCACTTTTTATTTGAATGTCCGCGCGGTATATTCCCTTAGGTTCCACCACTTAGTTCTTGGTGCGTTAGCAGTTTTCTTCCGCTGGTAGCGAGTCTTGATATAGAAGTCCGCTACTAAGAGTTTATGTTGGGTCACAACGTCGTCTCCTAGTAAAACCTTGCAATCGAAGCATTCCGGCCTATCATCCTTCCTAGCTAGGATATAGTCGATTTGAGTCTCGTGCCGACGGCTTTTATAAGTGATCAAATGCAAATCTATCTTCGGAAAGATAGTGTTTGCGATAAAGAGATCGTATGCCCTTGCAAAATTCAGAAAATCCTCCCCCCATTGGTTCAAGGTGCCGAACCCAAATCCACCATGTATCCTATCGAATCCCCTACCGCTTGAGCCAACGTGTCCGTTGAAGTCTCCTCCAATGAACAACTTATTGTTTTGTGCGACTCCATTTACCATTTCGTCTAGGGAGTTCCAGAAGTTCTTCTTTTCATCCTTGGTAGTACGTTCATGGGGTGCATACGCACTGATAACGCTGATGGCCACTTTGCCTAAAAAGAGTCTCACGAGGATTACCCTATCGCCTTTCCTTTTCACTTCTACCACTTTCTCTGCCAAGTCCTTATGAATTAGGATTCCTACCCCGTTTTTCTTCCGAGTTTCGCCCAAAAAATAAAGTCTGGAGCCGGTTCCGTCCACTTCTCGAACTTTCGCGCCCGGCCATTTAGTCTCCTGAATGCACAGGATATCCACGTGCCTCTTTCGCGCCACAACGTCCAGCTCGGTCAGCTTCCCACATAACGATCCCACGTTCCAGCTTCCTACGCGAATCCTGGTTGAATCGACTAGCGTTCTTACCCCTCGCACCCGTCGCGGTGCATGCGAGGACCCTTCTATCCTATTTGTCATCACTACATCCGGGCGTCGACGTAGCGGCCCTTGATTATTTGGCACCAGACCCGGGCAGGCCGGCGCGTCACAAAAGATTTATGAAAATTGAGTACGGTGTGACGACCCAGCCCTTACTGTGTACTTATCACCTCGCCCTGGATCCGGCTCAGCGCGTCTCTTCTGCTCGTACGCGCCCACGTTTAATTCATTAATTGTCATATTCATAAAGGTTGACTGATTTCACAATGGCTTCGTCATTACCATAAACCCGCTCCTTTTATCCTGGCTTGGGTACAGGCCGTCCGGGGAGAACAAACAGGCGGAGCAAAAGAAAAATAACCGGATATTTCTTTCCAAGCCATGATGGTAACAAGTCTCCCCTCTTATTACCTTACTGGGTTCACCATAACCCGACATAGGGAAGGTGTTAGTCAGTTCCCTATGGGTTTAGAATACCGTCATTTGGTCCTTGTCTTGTGTGGGGAGCACACCCAAAACGAGGTGACAGGGTTTGGTTCTCTATGAACCGAGATCGAAAAGTTCTTACCTGGCGTATCCATGACCATCTCTCATCCTACCATATCGTCGGGTACGCCGATCCTGAAACCTACCTCTTCCACGCGTATCGCCGCCCACCATGTCCGTCTGTCCAACGCCCGCTCTCTTCCATGCGTATCGCCGCCCTCCATGTCTGTCTGTCCAACGCCTGTTTTGTTATGGGGATCGACCTGTTCGCATATTTGTTAGGGGGATCGACCTGTTCACATACTTGGTAGGGGGATTGACCTGTTCGCATACTTGTTAGGGAAAGTGTTAGTCAATTCCCTAGCGTCTGAGAGACTCTTGCTTGTCGTTCTTCCAGGGCAGAGAGCCAACAAGCACTAAAGTCTCCAATACCACTCATACGCCAACACGTATTGTCCCCAAACAACAATTATTTCTGGTAACACTAGCAACACAAGACAGCTAAGGCAAGGAAGCACGAGCACCAGGAACAAATCGTTCCAGGTGGACACGCTGAGAGTGCAATGATCTATCCCCATCACGATGAAATTTTCGAAGATTACCCGGGCCTGTCGGCCAAGGCTATATACTCGTTGAATACATCAGTGTAGCGCACGTGCGGTCCAGAACATCTAAGGGCATCACAGACCTGTTATTGCCTCAAACTTCCTTCATCTTATTCCATCAACCTAAAATTTCAATTTTTATTTTTCTACAGAAAATGGTTGATTCTAAACGATCAAGTAGCAATAGAGATTCAATAGGTAACATCAAAAGATCCAAATCAGGGGAAAAAGGTAAGGGAAAAGTTGGAATGAGTAAACCCGAGAATGCAATCCCTGAGAATATTGAGAAGAACCCTCCACCGTCGAAAAAAAGACTGTAAGTGATTTCTAAACTCAAACCCATTATTTTTTTTTTATTGTTATATTAGGTTAGAAATCGAAAACTATGATTTTCAGGGTTTTTAGTCGGCAGGGTTTTTTGAAATTTTAGATGCCGGCCTTAAGATTTTAATGGTAGTCGACAAGGTCGTAACATGAAGATCATGCTGACCTTTCATAACAGACATGGCGACTGTTAAACAATATCCAGGGCCGGCAAGGTATTCAATAACCAACCTTGCCGACTTATCTCTAGTCGGCATTTTCTTAGACTTGTACCGTTCCGACTTTAGGTCACAGAAACTTGATTTTCCTGAGTTAATAGCAGGCATCTTTCTTGAATAGGACCATACCGACTATGTGTTAGTCGGCGTGGTAGATGATTACAACCCCTCCGACTATGTATTAGTCGGCAATGTTCAGATTATCGACCATGCCGACTGTCTTACCAGAACCATGTTTCAATGTGTATAATTTTCATATCTTTTATTTGTGTATTGTTTAGGTTCCCATAGGGAAAAATAGAAGATAATCCTTGTCTTGTTAGCAATGCAGCAGAGCTATTGGAATTTATTGACAAGATTTATCCTTCTTTAGAAGATCCTAAAGATGAAACTGAAGAGAATTGCCCTGTAAGAAAGTTACTTCTGATGGGTAAGAAAGATCCTGAAGAATTTCTAAGGTTTATGGAGAGTCCTAGCAATCCCCTCAACTATGAAGAATGCACATCATCAAAGGAGGTAGAAGAGGAGGTTGATCCAAGAACTTTTTTCAAGGCATCTGACTTTTCTGGAGTGAACCCCTATTATAATTTCTGTTGGGTATAACTAAAGGTCGACAAGGTAACATTGCCGACTTTTCAAGAGCCGGTAATGTTAGAAATTATTTGCATGCCGACTATAAGTCAACCGACAATGTTAGAAATTATTTGCATGCCGACTATATGATAGCTGGCATTGTAGGAAATATTTATATGCCGACCATAAGATAGATGGCCCAAGATAGTCGGCATATTCTTCATTCATAGACCATTCCAGCAAGAAATAGTCAGCGTTTTCTTCATTCGAAGACCATGCCGGCTATACTTAGTCGGCACCTTATTCTAACGTCGACCTTGCCGGCCAAAGTTAGTCGGCACCTTATTCAATCTTCGACCTTACCGACTTTTCACATTTTGAGAACCGGAATTTTTGATCGAAATCGAACTCATAAGATAGACAAAAGGTTTAATCTACTGAATTCTTATTTTCAAAATTTTAATCTAAACTCAATTAGTTAAGCTAATCAGAATTTTTTAGTGTTAATTAAACAACGATATATTAGCCATTTAGAAAATACATGGTTAAGGGGTGGCCTGTTATACTTCTAAATGACCCAGGTTTTGTCTCATTAGGTATACCCCAATTAATCTGGGTATACCCCAATCAAGCCAGGATAAAAAAGACATAAGTTTTCACTTTGTCCTATTTACTTTTACATCCACCGACTTTTTTTTTACATTTACACGCAGTATGAGATCTAATCAGATAACTAGAGAGAAAGAAAATAACCCCACCTCAATCATGCAATATAAATATTTTTTTATTTATTTTTTTATTTATTCCAACTTTTTTCTCTCTCCTTCCGAAAATCTAAAAGTTTTTTTTAAAGCTGACGTCCAATTGTTTCGGAAAGTGCAGAGCGAGGATAGTCATCCAAAATGCTACTTATACACCAAAATTATACCCCGCTTATGTGTCAACTTTGCATTGGCTCATTCTTTATAAGGGACCCCCTATTTTTACTGGTAGGATAGGGTGTGGAAGCAATCAATGGTAGATATCACTACCACATAGGGGTGTATCTATCCGGTGTATGAAACCGGTAGATATGTAGCAGCTTCGGGATAGTCATGGACTCATGGGGAGGGTAGGGTATGGGTGCGTGTGTTATTTGTAACATTATAACATTACGATTCATACAACAATAATGGTGAAGGATCCGTTGACATGGTTATAATGACATAATCTCGACATTTTAGCGCCATTTTTTCTACCAAATCCAACCGTCAATGAATTTGAAGCTAAGATTTTGGTGACATGTTTTTCATATAAAACTCTACTTTCCCACAAAAATGAGAGTATTCCGAAATACGAAACTTTACCATCCACAAATTTTAATTTTAACCGTAGAGACTTATAAGAAGAACATGTCATCAATTCATTGCCGCTTGAGTTTGGTAGAGAAAATGGCGCTAAAATATCAAGATTATGTCATCATAACCATATCAACGGATCCTACCCCCAACAATAATAATCTAAAAACAACATATTCTAAAATCTCAAATTCATAAATGCTTTATAAAATGTGTTGAGATTATTAGTCCCACACTGTTTGGGTTATCTAAGATCCTGTGGTTTATAATCCTTAAGGATACTCTACTCATCGCCAATTGGTTTTGAGTTGGATGCCACATTCTAACATGGCATCAGAACAGACTATTTGTGTCGAGTCATTTGATTTGACCGCACCTTTACTCCACGTCACCCGATTATTTTCTTAACTTAAGTAGTATAGTACCCTTGGGCCGATGGATCTTCCGCCTTAATAACTAATCTTTTGGTTCTTGGATAAGTAGTACCCTTGCGCCGGTGGATCTTCCTCCTTAATTACTAATCTTCTGTTGTTGTTTTTTTGGTACTAAAAAGAAATTTATTGATTAGGAATGAAGATTACAATAGTCATTTTGCACCAGAGTAGTTATATAATCTGGTAAATATCATAAGAATTGAAAACTAACTGCATCATCTCTAGCTTTTTTTGTTATTTTATGTGCTACATTATTTCCCAGCCTGTTAATAGACTTACAAAACCAAAAGTTGCTACTGCTAAATTTATTCTTTATAACTTGAACAATGTTTTGATTGTACCAATGAATCTGCATCTCATCTCCAGTTATTGATTCCAGTACAGCTTCACAGTCCAGTTCAAATATTGTTCTCGTTATGCCAAGTTCCTCCATCCAATCCATAGCTACCTCCAATGCTTTGCATTCAAAATACTCAGCCCCATATTCTTTATCCACTTCCTCATCAAAGTTTAATCCTTTAGCTCCTAAACCTTTCCCTGCAAAATTGCATATAATTATACCAACATTTCCTTTTTTAATTTGTGATATATAGGATCCATCAATATTGATTTTCACAAAATCTCTATCAGGAGGAATCCAAGTCTTGATCTGCAAAGTATTAGTACCAGAAGAATTATGATCAGTAGTCAAAGCAGTACACTGATTATACAAGAGATTAATTCTGGAAATAGTAGTCTGCATATTAGGTTTCTTATTCTGAAATATCACTAAACACATGTCTTTCCAGATGTACCAGACTATACACATAATCCTGAAAATAAGATTTCCAACACTTAAACATAAAGCAGAAATGTTCCTATCTGCAGAATGAAACCAGCTTATAGCCCAATGTTCGAAATCAATAAATTGATTAATAATGGAATCAATATTAATGTTCATAGCAAACCTAATGGCCTTAGTATAGTTGCACTCCATGAAAATATGGTTCATAGTTTCTTCATTGTTTCTATAGAGACAACATTGGGTTTCTATGCCAGACTTGTATCTGGCAATTTTGGTTCTGACTGGAATAATTTTCCTAATGCATTTCCACACAAATAATTGGACTATGTGTGGAGTTTTAAAGTTCCACAAATGTTTCCAAACATCAACTAGAGTGGTACTATTAGAAACAATGGAGTTAACTTTATTAGTGCATATAGTATTATAGGCACTCTTGACAGTAAATTTTCCTTTTTTATCTGGCATCCAGATCATAAAGTCTTCACCTGTAGAAGGGATTCTCATACTTAAGATTAAGTTAGCACAGTCTTGAGAGAAAAGAGCATTTACAGTATCAGTATTCCATTGTCTAGTTCCTGGGAAGAATAAGTCAAAGACAAAAGTATTATTTTCATAACTAGATGCTCCAACAACTAGAACATGTGGCTATTAAAACCTATAGCCCATCAATCTAGCCAAATATTCACTTTGGTACCACATTTAACTAACCACATAATATTTTTTTGAACAATTTCAAGTCAAGAGTAAATACTCCTCCAGAGCCAGGAACAATCATCCTTAAGCTTGTCTAAATGAAGGAAACTACCATTCCTAGAGTATTTTGATTTGAGAACCCTGTAACAAAGAGAGTCCTCATCATTACAAGCTTTCCAGGCAACTTTAGTCAAGAGAGCAGTGTTAAGATTTTCAAGATTTCTAAAACCTAGTCCACCTAGAGCTTTAGGAATCTGAAGCTTGTCCCATCCTATAAAGTAGATGCCTTTTTTAATTACTACCTTGTAGTTTTTCATTCGATTCCATGGTCAGAGTCTTAATTGTAATATTATATAGTGATTTAGACTTTAGTTTAAGTACAGATAATCCCTGGATAACTTTCATTGCCCCTACTTCAAAAGAATCTCTATCTTACAAGCAGTGTAGCAATGTCCAGGTCCAAGTTATCTTAAGTTTCTGATAAAGTATGCAATCCATTGTAAGCTTATTTGTGGTATCTAACACAGAGAAGCATAACTTGTAATACTTTAGTTTAGTAAATCTTTGTATTGCTCTGCAGTTCAGCATTTCTTCCTTTTTTTAGTTCCGTAAGTGCTATCCCATAAATCACATTTTACTTGTCTTAGCTGTAAGTGCTATCTTATAAAGCACATTGTTTAGGTTAGTGATTTGTATTCAGTTCAATCTTTGGTATCAGTTAGTGTTAGAGTCTTTGTTTGTCCTTTATATGTTGAGTGCAATAATGGTATTCTGATGTAGCTTAACTCCAATCTAGGTTATGTACCGGCATGTATGACCCTCCTCACCCAGACACGAGAAAAGATCTAACGGATGACTTCAACAACAAAAAAATCGCCATCACCAACACACTTTGGGTCCTGATTGGTGATTTATCTAAAGTTATGGGTCAAGCAGGAAAGAAAAAGGAGGTAGACAAGTAACATATAGACAATACACCACAATATCTGGATACAATTGCCTGACTAACACCTCGAATCAGTTGCATCGAAACACACCACCAACAACTAAGTTCCTATGGACACTGCCATGCCTGCAAAAAAATACAGTTTGTATTGTGGAAAGCAATCAATGAAGGCTTGCCGATCCTCGATAACCTAAACCATATCCACTTCATCAATTCCAACATCTTCCCAATGCAGTTCTGATCCGAAGACTCTTGTTCACATTATATTCCTTTCTCATGTTGTTGTAGATTCATGGCCTACCGATCCATTTGTAATTGATGAATATTTGGGTATCACTTACCGTCGTGTAATAACTCTTTAATAGTTTAATAAATTTCATGCTTAAAAAGAAAATCACTTAAATGGTTAAACCTCAGCTACTCTCTTCCGATCAAAATGCTACTCTCTGCCAAGCATGATTTTTTTCCCCTTCTAGAGGATCCTTGTTCCACCACCAAACCAAAGCTGATATGGGAGTACGGCCAACCCACATGCAGGTGTCACTCATCTTCCAAGAATAGCTTCTGATCATGCCCCGATCCTTTTACATACCAAAGTTATCGACTAGCACGGGCAAAAAAACTATAAGTTTGAGCATCTTTGGCTAACCCACTCACAACTCAAGCAGATAGTCGAAGCAGCTTGGAATCAACAAAATGACTCAGAACCTGCATTAGACCTTCAGTTGAAGCTAATTACAACCGGGGAAATCCTTATGGACTGAAACAAGGAAACATTTGGAAACCTTCCAAAACTAATCAATAAATCAACGGCTCAAATACAAATGGCACAACATCAATGTGCTATTCGAACTGGTGATGAACTAGATTATTGGCTAAACCAGGAAAAGAAGCTTCAGACCAATCACTTAACTTTGCTACAATGCCATGCAACATATTGGCAGCAAAGATCCAGAATTCAATGGCTTCAATCGAGAGATAACAATACAACTTTCTTCTACACAAAAGCCACCATTCACCGCAGTCGTAATAACATACAACAATTGCAAGATCTATAAAACAACTGGGTCAGCGATAAAGATTAGGTAATTCCAATCATCCTTGATCATTTTACTGATCAATACAGGGCCCAAAACATAACAATAGACCAAGATATCTTTACGTAAATCACACCTAGACTATCATCAAGACAATGTACCAAGCTCACAGAAGAGGGGACTATAGCGGAAATCAAACAGGCTCTGTCTCCATCAACTCTGAAAGCGCCCCTGGACCTAATGGATATACTAGTAAGTTTTTCAAGGTATTTTGGGAAACCACACACCATCAATTAAATAGCCATGGTCCGTAGTTTTTTAGCACCCTAAACCTATGAAGCACGGATACTGATACGGGGATACGGATGCGGGGATTCGTCAAAATTGAAAAAAATGGGGATACGGGATACGTTGGGATACGTGTATTTTTTTCATAATATTTAATTTAATAATAATTTATTTTAGTAAAAAGAATCACATAAAAAAATCCTAAATATTATCTGGAATATAAAAAAAATAGATAAAAGCTATTTATCATCTCTCTCACCCATCACTCATCAATATTATCTTCGTCAAAGAGTACTGCTTCTAGTTCTTGCTCATTAAGTGAAAGATTTGCAACTTCACACACCATTTACTGGATCAAATGCATCTCCACTGATATCCCACATTCTACTTTCTCCTTCATATAATTTTTACTTTTTCGTGAAAAGAGACAAAAATTACTATGAACAAACACTAAATCCTCAGCACGTTGGGATTCAATCTTGTTTCTCTTCATTGAATGGATAAAATTATATGTTAGGGTTAGATACTTATATATTACTTTTATAAAATAATGTTGATACGTACGAATATATCTATAAATATTTATTACAAAGTTTTACTTTTATAGAAACGGGTACCTAGCTCAACTGGTTCCCCAAAGTTTCATGTGTTCCAGGAGGTCCCAGGTTCGAGCCCCCAATGGCGTAATATTGCAGAAATTAACATGGAAGGTAGTGTTAGTTTGCCCTCCTTGTGACACAATCTCATCCCCCCCATCCGCTTCGGCTCCCTTGGCTAGGTTACCCATGAGGCTCGCTAGTAGGTTAGCACAACAACCTTTTCAATGAATGTAGTAGTATGTTGTTGGAGCTTAGCTTGTTAGGCTTCCAACTAGTTAATGTAATACTCTTTATCCAATAATAAAAATATTTATTACAATAGTTTGTATATAAAATATATTATTGTTTGGAAATATATCTTATATATTATATGAAGTATCCGAGAGGTATCCCAGTGTATCCCCTAACCTTTTTGTAATTAATAAAAATGGATACTTTAAATGGAGTATCCAATACGTATCCCCAGGTATCCCCAAGTATCTGATACTAATACGGTATCGGACACTGATACGTCACTAATTTTGAAGTATTCGTGCTTCATAGCCCTAAACATCCACCCTCTCATGAATCACACCAATATCACCCTAATCCCAAAGATCGACCATCCATCAAAACCATCCCATTTCAGACCGATCAGCCTTTGCAACGTAGTATACAAAGTGATCTCAAAAATCCTAGTAAACCGCATACGCCCTCTCTTACCATTGATAATAAGTCCATATCAGAGCGCTTTCGTCCCACAAAGATCAATACATGATAACATAACAATTGCTGGAGAATTATTTCATCACATTAAAACATCAGCTCTTACCAAAGATCCAAAAATAGCCCTCAAACTAGATATTAAGAAAGCTTACGATAGCTTAGACTGGGGTTTCATTAGAACAACATTTACAAAAATGGGATTTCAAACCGTATTTGTAGATTACATTATGCTATGCATCACCCCAACGAGAGGCATTAGATAGGGAGACCCTCTATCTTCCTATATTTTCATAATATGTACAGAAATCCTCTCGACCAACCTAGGGAATCTGGAAGCCCAAAATCTTATAAAAGGGCTAAACATTTCTCGCAAAGCTCCACCTATTCTACATCTAATGTATGCGGACGACCTCCTAATCACCTACAAGGCATCCCAGGAAAGCAATAACCACCTCAGAAAACTTTTTCAATCTTATAGCTATTCGGCGGGCCAGGAGATCAACACAGCAAAATCAACAATAATCCACCATCCAAGACTGCAACAACATCAGTTGTACGCTATTCAACAATTTTTTAACATGCCAGCATCGTCAACCCCACCAACATATCTGGGAGTATAATTTAAACACGAGAGGTCATCTAAACACATCTTCGAACCATTGCTTCAGCGACTGGTGATAAAGGATCAAGGATAGATGACAAAATGCCTTACTCAAGCTGAAAGGTTAGTTCTCATTAAAACCTCTTTAATACCTACTTCAAATCACCTTATGCAAACACAACTATTCCCTACCCATGTTCACAAACAGATAAATAGAATCGCTAGGAATTTTTTCTGGGGTTATGATTCATCAGTTAAAAAACTTCACCCATTAGGATGGACCAAACTAAACAAACCGATAGTAAAAGGAGGTCTCGGCATAAGGAAAAGTAGTCATCACAATAAAGCCTTGCTCATGAAACGAATCTGGAATATACATGACCAACCAAATTCCATTTGCGCCAGATTATATAATGAGAAATATCTGCAAAATCAACCGATCTTACAGGAAAACACACCCATCCCTTCCTCCTCCAGCCCACAATGGAAACAATGGCCTCCCTCATACCTACCCTAAGTCAACTCATCTTCCATCGAATAGGAAATGTCTTAGACACTCCCATTCAAGCAAATTGGATACCTCAATTTCAAATCCTGAACCCGAACCACTGCTACCCAATCCAATCAGTAGCTGATCTCATTGACACTCTCACCAATAACTGGAATCACGAATAGTTGAATCACCTCCCACCTGATGTTGTTCAACACATAATAAACATCCACATTCCCCTAAACATGCCTCCGGATAAGATCCTATGGCCACTCAAAGTTTGGCAAATAAACCACTGCCACCAACTACAATTGTCTAATTCAACAAGACAACCATGACCACCAAAACCCCCTTCCCACCCACCAAATTCTTGTGGAACTTACCCTTTCCACCAAAAATTCAGCTTTTCTTGTGGAAAGCTATCAATGAAGGTCTTCTGACCTTTTCTATTTTATACCGCATCAACCTCACAAATTCCAACCAATGCCCCCGATGCAACGCCGAACCAGAAACAGCGGAGCACATGCTTATTCAATGCCCGGTAGCAACAACAACATGGAACAACTTGATAACTCGTCTATCGACAAACCAAACCAACCTCAACTCCCATATCACTATAAATAATCAAACAACCATTTCTCAACTTATGCAAGATGCTACTCTGTATCAGCTTTCTGTTTTTTATTCTGGAACCTCTAGACGTCCAGAAATGAATTAGTTTTCAAACAACGCCACACACCCCTGGACAACATCCTAACACAAACCTTAAAGCAACAACAGGAATTCGAATGAGCAAAAAAAGTTCTGCCTCCAATGTTACCTGGGGACCCACCTCTAAGAACCATTACAAAAAATATCAGAACAACAACAATAATCTTAGCAGGCTGGACCAGACCATATTCGGATTGGATAAAGATAAACACAGATGGTGCTGTTAGGGGACATTCAGGAATGGCGGGTGCAGGTTTTATTTGCATGGATTCAAGTGCTAAAACTGTGATGGCTCTTGCACAACCACTAGGAATCACCACCGCGCTAATAGCTGAAACGTGGGCAACTCTGCTGGCATCAAGAACAGCTACGGAGAGACAATGGCCAAAAGTTATCTTCGAGACGGATTCGAAAAATCTGATGCGCTTCATAAAAACGGAGGTTGAAGCTCCGTGGTATATAGCAGAAATGATAACCGAAATAAAACAGCGAATGCGAAAAATTCCTCTTTGTGCTATTCAACATAATTATAGAGAGGGTAATCAAGCAACAGACGGCCTGACAAATTTTGCAGCATATGGAAACCAAGCAGGAAATTTATCAACATCAATATGGAACCAGGCAATAATAGCTATTTAGATATGCTCTTTATATTTCTCATGCTTCCAATATATATATATATATATATAAACCGACATACAGCATCACAATTTATGCATTATTCTTTCCTAAAGTAATAAGTAGGTACACGTTTTAACGTATGGACAAGATTTCATGTGAATACAGTAGGCTTAAGGCTTTGTGGCACGAAAGTGACTAAGGAAATTAGAGCGAAAGTTCTCCTCGGACGAAAGTGACAAAAAATTTTTTTTTTTTTTTTTTTTTGGATAAATCTCATAAATTTCACTTATGATAAAATAGAGATTACATGAATTTTAAGTACATCAAGATCAAAGATCAAATTACAATTCAAAGGTACTAACCAAGAGTAATTTGTGAAGAGAAGTAACAAACTACCAACAAGAGTACCAAACAATCTTAAGATTGAGAGAATGGTTTTGGGATTATAATCCAACCGTTTTGAAAGGGTTTTTCTTCTAGAAAAAGAGATCCTCTCATAAAAATATGAGAGTAATATGCCCAAAGTCTTGAATCTTGATTTCCACACTTGAACTTCCACTTAAAATCTCCATTGAGATCACAAAGAAACTCCATGAGAGAGCATAAAGAATCTCCATAAAGGAGAAGACATAAACAAAGAGGGTAACATCCCCCTCCCAAAAAAAAACACCATAAAAATCTCCTAAAAGCAATGGAGATTGAAACAAAAACTTAAATAAACTTATACTAGACTACTAACTATCCATGAAAACTAGAAAAATAAAAAAATCTGCTCAGATCTGAGCAGCAAGCTTTAATGGAAAAGAATTTTTTTTGGTTTTAAGAAGAAAACTACGAAAGTGACAATCAAAAAACATATAAAAAATGTGTGGAGTAGTTTGAGACGTCAACTAGAGATGTGGAATACGCGTATGAGCATCCGTAACTTTTAGAGTACGGATAAAGTTGTGTGCATATCGAGTACTGCAGTCTTTTTAGGAGAGCCGAGAGTGTGAAATTTATCGAAAATTTATAGCAAAGCCGTTGTATAGAAATACAGAAGACTTTTGATTTTAACGGCATGTCAACCAATGTAGTTTATCTCGCTTCTGGGGACTGTCTCGGCTAGCTCCGAGACACTGAAACAAGGAGATCCCGCCGAGATATCCGTTTGCATCTCGGAATACCAATTTTAGGAAATCTAGTTAATTATGTAATATCTATCCTTATATATCTTCGAATCAGACACAAATTCTTTGATTTTTTATTTCCTTTTTCTTGTTTACACGGCTCACCATTTAATCAAACCTAATCTTCGTTTCCGTATATCGCGTGCGATTAGCAACAAGTATCCTGATCCATCTTACAAAGACAAAAAACACAGGTTATTTAATCTCAAATTATCAGCAGCTTCTTTCTCTTATTTTCTAGTTTTCTTTCTTTCTTTGAAGTATATATACCTTTTGATTTTTTATTTGCTACTGAACCAAAAAGTCTGTATGTATGAGATTTTTCCAATCTCAAGAACATTCGAATCTAACTGATTTTGATAGATATCTCGACCGAAATTTAGCCGAGACAAGCGAAATTTGGACGAGACAAGCGAGATTCTTGCTTACATTTCGTCTCGGCGAAATTATGAATCTCGTCTTGCTGTGGAATGAAACCGGAAATATCTCCGGAATCACGGCGGAGATTGACAAGATTGACTACATTGATGTCAACAAATTGTTTATCAGCAATTTGGTTCCCAAAATAATACGTACCACACACGTGTCGTCATATGCAACGAAAGCTAAGTTGGGTCTGGATCCCAAGCATGTGTAAGTAATAGGTATTTTTCTTCTTTTGCTGTTAGGAATCTAAGGCACACTGTTGATGATAATTTTAAAAACAAAAATCCTGACCACTGTTTGATTTGATTTGCTGAGTACCAGAAAATCATAGTGAATTAGTGATAATTGGATGGGCGTATTATCATGCTTAAACTAGTAGTAACACTGTATTAATAATGCAACAAGTGGCTGCTAAAACCTTTGAACTTAAGGGCAAGATATCATAGGGACAACGAAACGTGGGGGGTTTTGTAAGACCCTACAAACACAATCAACTTGACACTAGACAGCAGGCATTCAGCAGTAATGCAGTATTTGTGTGCTCAGTCACGAGTGACTTGTAAAAAAATTGGATCCAATTCTGGGTTGGTGTTGCTAGATTTTGAAAATTGAAGATAAAGAAAAATGCTGCTCCAGAGTCCTAGACAGCTTTTTATTTTCCGTTGATCGTGGATCAACCACAAAAACCACGTTGCCATGGACCACATCCCCTGACTTGGCTAATGGATAGCCATAAAATAAAAAAAACATGTCCAGTTACACAGTCACACAATAGTAAAAGGGTGTGACCAGTGAGAGTTGACTGGACAGAAAAGGTAATGGGTAACAACAGTGTCCAAAAATGGCTTATGGTGGATCCCAATTCCCAACCCTGACTTGGCAAGTTGCCAAGTTGAACTGAGAGTGTGAACTATCTGCAGTAAAAAGGGCTACTGATGACCATGTACGTTCCTGCCATCCCTGATGACTATGAGTGTGAACTGTGAAGTGCGAACTATGAGCGCTAAAATCAAGTTAGCGCCCTTTCAAGGCTTATGCTTCAATAGAACTTATGGTTGTATGACGATTTACATGCTGATGCAGCAAAATTCTCCGGCAGAAATCCGGAAAATGCTTTATACCCCAAAATCCATCCCCACAATGTTGCCTGCCAAAGACACTAAGACAGTATAAGCAAGGTGTACGATTAGCAAAGATGATTAAGGATTTCAGCTTTTTGGCTGCTTGTGATGAACAAGCTAAAAAGGAATGAGGTAAAAAAAAAAAAAGTAATAACAATGCCATGGAATTATCCTCGTGCCACATATAAAACGAAACGCACTGTTTTTTTTCACTTTGTCCATTCACTTTTACATCCACCGACTTTTTGTCATTTATGCAGTAGTAGTGTAGTACTAGATGACATTGAGATCTAATAAAATAACTATACAGACAAAAACAAGTTGCAATCTATAGTTACATTTTTCTTTGAGACTCTTTTGAAGAACTTTTGGCAGGCATTCTTTGGTTATGGGAAGCACGAAATCACCTCTTAGTGCTCTCACCTATCAATGTTGGGCACATATCGAGTTGAGATACATAACCAATATTATGTGGTGGTAGTACATAAAGAAAATCAATCAAAAACAAAATTCAAAAAGTAAACTCTAATTTTCATTTTTTATGAAAGGATTGTGAGTTTCATCAAAGGAAATGCAACAATAATGGATTGGAGGAATCAGATTATTGTCAAGGAGGCAGTGCAAATACTAGTTGAATGCAACAAATTTTTGGGGTTCAAGTTTGTTCACAGATCTGGCAATTCTGTGTCAGATAAGCTTGCGGCGGAGGCAAGAAAATCTTCAATTTTCAACATTTGGGAAGAAGATTTACCGGCCTTTTTAAATATGTTTATTAGTTTAGATAATTTAAGTAATCCGAAAAAAGGTATTGGTAATACCAATAGGTTGTTCTCTCAAACTCAGAACAGGGAATGTCCTGTATTGATAGCATGACAACAATCTGTCTGTCTGTTTTCTTTGTTTCGGTACTTTAATGCAATCTTTTATTCTTTCTTTTAAAAAAAACTATCACTTGGCGATCTACAAATAGCAACAACCTTTCCATGACATGATACTTGACTAGCCTAAAATGATGGACCGTCCAAAAACCCTATGTATTATTTATTCACTTTGACAAAATTATTTAAGAAAAAAAAAAAAAATAGGTAATTTTAGTCTAATCTAATAAATTTCATGCTTAAAAAAAAAATTAAAAAAATTAATGGTACCTCCTCTCTAGAAACCGAAAGAATGTTGTTAGATATATATGGGAGAATGCCTGGTCGCCTCGGCGCATATTGTTTGTTACGAGAAATTAGATATCCATGTTTATGCCTCAAAAGGTGTAAAAGAACCAATAAGAAAAACATTAAGAATAATATTTCCCAAAAGGCTAAGAGATGACTAAGTTGTTGAGAAATAATGTGTAACAAACTAAATGCCATGAGATCCGGTAGAAATGTACAAGAAAGGCGGTTTTGATGTTGTTTGTAAGGAGTAAGGACAATTCATTAAGCATTTTTGTAATTATAATGAAAAACCAGTCAGGTCTCACTATGTCGAAGTGAGATTAACTTTTAATATCATACGAGTAGTATACGGTGGTGTTCTATATAGTAAAACTTCGATAAATTAATCTTTAATAAATTAATTATTTCGCTAAAATAATAAAATTTTCTGGTCCCAACTAAGTTTGTACGGGATAAATTTTAACTCGATAAATTAATAATTTCGCTAAAATAATAATTTTCTTCGGTCCCAAGGCTATTAATTTATCGAAGTTTTACTGTATTTAACGGAATGCAAGATTTTCTTCCTACATTTCTTTTTATTTATAGCCATTAATTTATTTTAAAAAGAAAAAAAACAACATAAGCATTCCCCTCCTCCTGCATGAACCCATTATTTTTTTTTCCCGAAGAGAAAGGTTATATTAAAAGGAAAACAAAAGACAAGCCAATAATGTCACAACAACCTGAGACTGTAATCAGAAAAAGGAAACACATCCAACGTCTGCGACTCAAGTAATTAAACTACAAAGGACGCCAACTGAAATGCATTGAACCCATGGTTCTAAATTCATCTCAACGTCTGCGAATGACAATAAAATCATTGAGAAAAGCTAAGCAAGCAGTGAACTGAAATGAGCTAAGTACTCGGCACTCACTGCAGGACATTAGGGGGAAAACTGTAGTAGTCTGTAACATGAGACAGACAAGCAAAAACCACCCCCTCCATCCTATGAATGAATGGTTGTCTCCTAGTTATAAAGAATTGTAGAGCCGTCCAAGAATTTGAAGGTGTCCAGGTCGCAGCACCAAATAACGACATTTTGCTTTACTAAAGAAGTAATCTCATACACCGATCCATGTCTTCCTCCTCAAAAAATCCTGATGTTTCTTTCAGACCATAAACTCCAAATAATAACGTAATGTATTTATCTCCCAAATCTCTCGTCATCTCCCTCTTAATACATTCCAACTCCAAGCATCAAAAAGCTGATGCACGCTACTTGGCATAGGCCATGAGATTCGAAAAGCTTTTATAAAGTAATCCCAAACCTCAAACAAATATATACAGTTCAGTAGCATATGGTGGGTCGTTTCCATTTCCGAATTGCACAAAACACATACTTCGCTTTCAAGATATGTCCCTCTATGTCGCAGCATATCTCTTGTAGGGAGAGAATGATTGAACACATCCCACATCATGAAAGAAACCTTGTGCGGAATATTCTTACGCCACAAATACTTCTCAAAGTTGAATTCAATTGAATTTTCCGTAAACAGTTCATAACACTTCCTCGTGCTAAAACTGTCCATAATAGTTACCTCATCTTTGCCATCACCAAGCACCGGAACCTCACCCAAGTCACGGACGAGTAAATCACATTCCATCTGAGCATTAGCGTTAATAGGTCTTTTAAAATTTCTCTTCTAGCATCCCCCTTGAATCATATCCGAAAATGTAGCTTGTTTATCTCCACATGCCTTAAAAACAACCGGAAACAGATCCTTAAGGCACCCTATGTCAACCCATCTATCCATCCAGAAACGAATACATCTGTCATTGAAAACACTTGGGGTACCAAAATACACCACCTACTTTTTCGTAGGTAATCTGTATGGACAAACTCAACACAATTCTGAGAGTTAAAACTCAATCAAGGAAAGTATCTAGAGTTATATCTCTCTCTCTTTTGTGATTAGAACGTTTACAAAATTGAATCCAATGTCCAAGGATAAATCAAGACTTATCCAACAAACTAGGTCGGACCTATCTACTGTGATTGATCAACGCACAACCTGTGATATTTCAATTATAAAGATAAACAATATTATGCAGAAAAATAAATAACACAGACACCAAAATTTTTGTTAACGAGGAAACCGCAAATGCATAAAAACCCCGGGACCTAGTCCATATTGAACACCAAACTATATTAAGACGCTACAGACACTAGCCTACTACCAACTAACTTCGGTCTGGAATTTAGTTGATCCCTAAAATGAAATCCACCGATTAAGGTACAGTCGTGCTCATTACGCCTCTTGAATCCCAGCAGGACTCTGCGCAATTGATTCCCTTAAATGACGTCACACCAACTAAGAGTTGCTTCATCACAATTGAAGACTTTAAACTAAATCTGCCTCCCACAGATTAAGCTTATAATTGATTTCCTGATTACGATCGAAACAAATGATCAAATCAAATGTAGGATCAAGGTGATGGAAATCGATTGCAACTTGACAAAGTCTGGCTATCCTCAAAATACGTACTTATGCAACCCGAAGTGCAGCCTAGATTATTATTCACCTCACAAGTATAAAACTTGTAGAATCACAAAGTTGAGATGAAGAGAACTTTGTGATTTCTATCTATCTTGTTCAAGTGATAAATTAACAATCGAACAAGATCAGGATACTCAAGTTATCAAGATAAAAGATAAATGGACCCGGCTTCATGAATCCCAATGAAGTCTTTGATAGTCGCTAAACCCTAAAAGGGTTTCTGGAGAGGACGACTCTAGATACAACTAGGACACACCAAAAAGTAGTGTCAGAGGATTCAAAGATCCCAGTTGCCAAGAGTTCCCCTTATTGAAAAATTGGGGGTCTAACAACCACACCCAATATTTCGTTTCGGCAATCTGTTAGGACTAACTACAATATACTTCCAAGAGAATCAACTAGACAGTCAGACTCAATCAAGGAAAATACATCCAAGAGTTATATATGTGTTTCTCAATGTAATCAGCAAATCAAACAGATAGAAATCCGCGAGCTTGATTATTATGAGAAACAACTTGAACGGTACCAAAGACCAATGTTCAAGTGTCAATCAATTTATATCAACAACCAAAGGTTGGATTATCTAATTGATTGAACTACGCACAACCTGTGATATTTCAATTATATAAACAAATATAATGTGGAAAAGAAATAACACAAACACCAGAAATCTTGTTAACGAGGAAACCGCAAATGCATAAAAAACCCCGGGACCTAATCCAGATTTGAACACCACATTGTATTAAGCCGCTACAGACTCTAGCCTCCTACAAGTTAACTTCGGACTGGAATGTAGTTGAGCCCTAACCAATCTCACACTGATTAAGGTACGGCCGCATTCCTTACGCCTCTGAATCCCAGCAGGACTCTATGCACTTGATACCCTTAGCTGATCTCACCCAAAACTAAGAGTTGCTACGAACCAAAGTCGAAGACTTGATAAACAAATCTGTCTCACACAGAAAAGTCTATTGAATAGATAAATCTGTCTCCCACAGAAATACCTACGATTTTTTGTTCCGTCTTATGATAAATCAAGGTGAACATGAACCAATTGAGACACCGAACTTATATTCTCGAAGAACAGCCTAGTAATATCAATCACCTCACAATGATCTTAACCGTATGGAAGCAGAACAAGGTATTGTGGAATCACAAATGATGAGACGAAGATGTTTGTGACTACTTTTTATCTTACCTATCGGAGATTGAATCTCGATAAAATCTTAGAGAAGATAGTACGCAATACGATAGAACAAAGTAACTTCAGAACACGCAACTACAGAGAAAATAGTTGGGTCTGGCTTCAGAATCACAATGAAGTCTTTAAGTCGTTAACCTATAATGGTTTTAGAAAAACCTAGGTTAAAGAAGAATCGACTCTAGTCGCAACTAGTATCACACAGGAGGTGTAGGGATTAGGTTTTCCAGTTACTAGAGTTTTCCCTTATATAGTCTTCAAATTAGGGTTTGCAATCAATGTTACCTTGGTAACAAAGCATTCAATATTCACCGTTAGATAAAAACCTAATTAGATTCAAGCTAATATCTTTCAACCGTTAGATCGAACTTAGCTTGTTACACACAAATGAAATGTGCCTTCATTTAGATATGGGTAACTGTAGCTAAATGTGTACACTTGGTTGGCTCAACAATAGTTAACCGAAGTTAGCCATATGAACACTTTCATATCAACCTTGTTCATCTTAATCATAACTAGTTCAAATGACTCAAATGAAACTAGTTATAGAGTTGTTCAATTGTTTATATTCTCATAAAAGTATACAAGACACAATTGAAGCAAAATCGATTTTGATTCGCTCGAATCGATTCATGAACATTATAGCCACGGTTTGCAAATATTGCATTCCTTATTATATAAATGTATTTGTTCACGAATAAACCGATTTTAGAACTTAATCCACCTAGGTATGCAAACGGGTACGCATACTAAATTATCGGACCTGAACTGTTACGCTAGTACGCATACGGGTATGCATACTAAGTTCCCGGACTTCAACTGTTAAACCAGTACACATACGGGTATGCATACTATGGTTCCCGGACTTAGAGTACCTTACAACAGTTAGCATACAAGTACGCATACTGTGCTATATCCAATCAATGGTTAATTGTTCTAAACTCCATTTTAATCATTGAAATATTCTTAGAAGACGGGAATAGCTGTCTCACACAAACTATTAGCTTCAAAGCAATTTTCAAGTGATCAATAGATCAATACGAAACATTCCGAGTCTACATCAAATGACTGTCTCACACAAATCATGTACGATATTACCAGGCGATTTTCACATGATCAACTTTTGACTTTCGTCAAGAATAAAGATGAACTTGGTTAAAGCAAAAACTTACCAACACATATTTCGAGAAATATGTAAGCGAGTTAAACTCAGCTCGAAATATCAAATGTGTATAATGTAAAGTCTATATAGCTATACGACTTTTATCTCAATAGGAGATAGAATAGAAATAGACTTCTGAGTGAAGTTCGACAAGCTCCCCTTACTAGTTTTTCGTCTTCAATCGATGAACGCCGTGAAGTCTAAAGCTCAACTACACATTCTATCCTAATCCGAGACATAGTTATAAGTATACTAGAAATCAAGACTTATAATTTTGACAACTAAACTTGAAAAACAAGCTTGAGATAGCAGCGCTTGTGAGTTCGACCGAGCAGTGATCTAACAATCTCCCCCTTTGTCAATTTCAGTGACAAAACTATCAATACATATGGATTAAAAAAAAAAAACTTTGTAGCTTCTCATCCAAATGCTTGATTTCCTTGGTTCTTCAACATTACTCGAAATCTCCGTCACTTCCAAGTACTCCAGTGATTCTGAACGTGTTCAACTCAGCATCATAGTTGTTTAAGATCCGTATCCATAATAATAATTCCACAAGATTGTTTTCTTATTGTTATACAGTGTCATAGTATTATTACACGGCATCAAAGTTCAATTGTATCACAACTTTGACAATAATATTATGGTGATATGTATCACTCCCCCTTAGTCAATACTTCATCTCACAATGAAAACCACTCCCCCTTACATAATGATCCGTAAACCATATGTATTTGTAGTGTGGACTACACAATAATTCTCCCCCCTTTTGTCAATATAAATTGGCAAAGGTATGAAAACTAGCGGGATCATAATGAAATTCTCATTGAGATACTTCATGACTAAAAGAGAACATATCAACTTTGTTTCGATAATTTCACATAGTCGAAACTTAGTGTATTCATCAAGGAGTTTATAAAGATACAAGAAAACTCCTACAATATTCCACAGCCGCACTCCCCACAAAGATTTGGCAATTAAGCACAAGTTCAATTAAGAACTCTCCCCCATAAAATGTCATTCCCGAAAGAACAACAAGTGCAACCTTACTTTTACAAGAAAAGAAGGATTTCTTTGGACATTAACAAATTACATGAAACATTAATTTGTATCCAGAAAACTCAATTAAACTAACCACAAGAGAATCCATGATTAATTTAATTGGAAATGATCAACATAAGAGAACTTACGGAGCCATACAGTACTTTCACATAGAAGTGGATCAGGGAAAGATCAATACTGCGGAATATAGAAAGATTCATTCTATTTGTTATCAATATTTGCATAATGATACCATAGACTTAATCTTTGACATCAAAAGTTCATTCCATCTTCCATCAATATTTGCATAATGACATAATAAACTTAATTTTTGACATATATTGGACAATCATAGTTCACGGACGTAAACACACATATCTCATAACAATTTTTACAATATATAAAACCAATAAAGATTAATACTGCAAAATCATCTTCCAAATAAACTTTAAAATTTAAATAAACAAAACTAAAAGCATTGCAAGATGAAAATCGTTGGCAACAACAATATGTGATCCCAATATACGCTATTCCAAACCCTAGTTATCCTTCTTAAAACACAAGAATAAATTCTAATAAGTAGTTTCCTAGACAAAATAAAAATCAATAATCTAAAAACAAAAGGACTCCTAAACCAGCAAAATCGATCATGAACTGAAATCAAAGAGCTCTTTCGGAACCCTCACGAGTCTTAAGACCTTTGAGCTTGTGATTAACAGCATTCACTGCTTCTTCAGAGAAGATATCCTCATTGAGAAGATCTTTAACATGTGTCTTCATGAGAACAAGGTCAGAGTTAACCTTTTTCAACTCAGTTCTTAACACATTGAGACCCTTCATAGTATCAATGAGTTACAATTTTGCTTCCTCAAAGTATTTAAGAAAATCATGAACCACTTCGCCGAAACCATCTTATCATTCTCAACATCTTGATGAGTATAGGCATAGTAGCATGAGGCATCAGGATTTTGACCATTAACTTCTACTAGGGTTCTTTTCTTCCTCCCTTTGGACTCGAAACCAATACCTTTATCAAGAAAACCTCTTGCAAAATCACAAGTGCGAGAAGGTGAAGACATTCTTGACAAAAATAAAATAACCTAGAGTACGCGTACGTGACTCGATAGGTTTAGAATTTAAATGGTTTCTTAGGGACGGTAAATTTTAGGGTTTATAAAAATAGTTCGTGACAAGTAAACCATGAGTACCCGTACAAATAAAACTCGAACCCAAAAGAGTAACAAAACTAAAACCATAATGTACCCTTTTACAAGGTAAAACGAATACAGCAAAAATTTTGCTACGTGAAGATTTTTTTTGACAATTTTTGGCTCAATAAATTTTATATTTCCACAGAGAGAAAAATTTAGAGCAC
The DNA here is from genome assembly GCA_023531105.1 of Papaver atlanticum. Lineage (NCBI taxonomy): Eukaryota > Viridiplantae > Streptophyta > Magnoliopsida > Ranunculales > Papaveraceae > Papaver > Papaver atlanticum. Next base: position 1,639,782 of record JAJJMB010014886.1, read on the forward strand.
AGGAGTAGCAGGAAACTTAGTTGTAACAAAACCTTTATAAGAAATAAAAAAAAACGAAGAGATTCTCGAGACACAAACAATACTTAGGAAAAGTTTATATGTAGACAATAGTTTAGCTATGGACGATAAGAAAATAGCTCAACTAAGCAGAAAGCATTTTACCAATAAGTATACTTGATTATTAGTAAATTTTACTCAACAGGATTTTTGTGAGTAAGAATTCAACCCTTGTGATTAATTGACATAAGTATGAGCTTTACGCTCATCAAATGAATATTGTCCATGTTGATCCTCTTTTTCCTTCTAATCTTTGGAGGAAACCCTTTGTGATGTGAGAAAGTATCATAAATCTTACTATCATCAAAGCATGAGACTAAGTTCGAATCCTTACCAGCAGAAGTTTGTATGGAGGATTTTGACAGCATGTTGATAAGATCCTTGTATCCTTCAATTATCAGATTAAGGTTGTCCTTCATATCTCCAATGTTGCTTCCACCTACTGGTACCTTTTTCACATCTTGAACATCATTCTTCATATTTGGTTGAGAAGAACCTTTCTGAAATCTCCTTGAACGATTTGTAGTAATGCTACAATTGGTTCGAACGTTTGATGAGCATATTGAACTGACTTTCCTAGAGGAATTCACAGAGAGAGTACTAAAACCAATAGGTTTAGACATCCGAATGTTAGTTACAACTTTGAGTATTAAATCTAAGGTGTGCTGAAGTCGACCAAAGTAATTGTCATTCAGCTTCAGTTTGCTCTTCCATTGAACATGTCCTTTTGAATCGAAAAAAAGACATACTTTCTGATTATCCGAGTGATTAGAGAGTGTAGCATTAGAAACATCGTTAGAAGACTTCTTCTTTCCAATGAGATGTAGTAAATCCATGATCAGTGGAAGAACCAATCACATCTTTAGCAATAGGAAGGGTTTGTAGATTAGCTTCTGAAGCTCGTTTCATAGCAGAATCACAAGTAATTGGTATGACTAACTCCACAGAACGACCTTTATCTTGAATAGAGAGTTTATTTAATAATCGTTCCATTTCAAGGGCATCTTATTTGAGTTTAGCCTCGAGTAAGATATGCGAGGAACAAACTACAACATTTTCTTCATGAAGAACCCTTAATTGGGAATCACGTTATTTTACCATACCAACCATTGTATTGACTTTGTGTTTCAGCCTTTTGATTTCAACAACCTGGATTCTAACAAGTTTTAGAATCCCTGCACTCTCTTGGGCTGCTTCCCTTTCTACTTCAGAATCAGATTCGTTAGTAAGATAATTAGGGTAACACATATCAATACTAGCCTTTTTCGTAGGAATAGAATGTTCATTTATATGTGAGATAGAGAAGTCTTTCTCTTTAATAGATTTCAAAGAAATAGAACTTTTGTCTCTGGTGATGCGTTTGTCGGAGATAGCACTACTATCCAAAGAGTCAGATTGCTACAAACACAGACTTATGAGGTCTTAAACGTGTTTGCCTGCTTTGATACCAATTGAAAAAGCGGGAGTCTAACAACCACACCCAATATTTTTTATAGGAAATCTGTATGGACTAACTTCAATATACTTCCAAGAGAATCAACTAGACAATCAAACTCAATCAAGGAAAATACATCCAAGAGTTATATCTCTGTTTTTCAATGTAATCAGCAAATCAAACAGATAGAAATCCGCGAGCCTGATTATTATGAAAAATAACTTGAACGGTACCAAAGACAAATGTTCAAGTGTCAATCAATTTATATCAACAACCAAAGGTTCGAGTATATAATTGATTGAACTACGCAAAACCTGTGATATTTCAATTATATAACTAAATATAATGTGGAAAAGAAATAACACAGACACCAGAAGTTTTGTTAACGAGGAAACCGCAAATGTAGAAAAACCCCGGGACCTAGTCCAGATTTGAACACCACATTGTATTAAGCCGCTACAGACTCTAGCCTACTACAAGTTAACTTCGGACTGGAATGTAGTTGAACTAACCAATCTCACACTGATTAAGGTACGGTCGCGTTCCTTACGCCTCTGAATCCCAGCAGGACTCTATGCAATTGATTCCCTTAGCTGATCTCACCCACAACTAAGAGTTGCTACGAACCAAAGTCGAAGACTTGATAAACAAATCTGTCTCACACAGAAAAGTCTATTGAATAGATAAATCTGTCTCCCAGAGAAATACCTACGAGTTTTTGTTCCGTCTTATGATAAATCAAGGTGAACATGAACCAATTGAGACACCGGACTTATATTCCCGAAGAACAGCCTAGTAATATAAATCACCTCACAATGATCTTAACCGTATGGAAGCGGAACAAGATATTGTTGAATCACGAAATGAGATGAAGATGTTTGTGACTATTTTTTATCTTACCTATCGCAGATTCAATCTCGAGAAATATTAGAGAAGATAGTACTCAATACGCTAGAACAAAGTAAGATCAGAACATGCAACTACAGAGAAAATAGTTGGGTCTAGCTTCAGAATCTCAATGAAGTCTTTATGTCGTTAACCTATAATGGTTTTAGAAAAACCTAGGTTAAAGGAGAATCGACTCTAGTCGTAACTAGTATCACACAGGAGGTGTAGGGATTAGGTTTCCCAGTTGCTAGAGTTTTCCCTTATATAGTCTTCAAATCAGGGTTTGCAATCAATGTTACCTTGGTAACAAAGCATCCAATATTTACCGTTAGATGAAAACCTGATTAGATTCAAGCTAATATCTTTCAACCGTTAGATCGAACTTAGCTTGTTACACACAAAGGAAATGTGCCTTCATTTAGATATGGGTAACCGTACCTAAACGTGTACACTTGGTTGGATCAACAATAGTTAACCGAAGTTAGCCATATGAACACTTTCATATCAATCTTGTTCATCTTAATCACAACTAGTTCAAATGACTCAAATGAAACTAGTTATACAGTTGTTCAATTGTTTATATTCTCATAGAAGTATACAAGACACAATTGAAGCAAAATCGATTTTGATTCACTCAAATCGATTCATGAACATTATAGCCACGGTTTGAAAATATTCCATTCCTTATTATATATAAATGTATTTGTTCATGAATAAACCGATTTTAGAACTTAACCCACCTAGGTATGCAAACGGGTACGCATACTGTCGTTCACGACCAACATCAGTTGAATTAGTATGCAAACGGGTACGCATACTAAATTCCCGGACCTGAACTGTTACGCAAGTACGCATACGTGTATGCATACTAAGTTCCCGGACTTCAACTGTTAAACCAGTACGCATACGGGTATGCATACTATAGTTCTCGGACTTCCTGTTAAACCGATTTTAAGAACATAACCTACTCAAGTATGCTAATGGGTACGCATAGCTAAGTGGCCGGACCAAGTTTAGGTTCGCCAGTATGCGAACGGGTACGTATATCATCCAAACTTAGTTAAATCCCGAAACTTGAACCTCACGCCAGTACGCATACCGGTATGCATACTAAGTTCCCGGACTTTCATAAACCAACCTGTACGCTTACGGATATGCATACTATGGTTCCCAGACTTGGAATATCTTGTAACAGTTAGCATACAAGTACGCATACTGTGCTATATCCAATCAATGGTTAATTGTTCTAAACTCTATTTTAATCGTTGAAACATTCTTAGAAGACGGGAATAGCTGTCTCACACAAACTATTAGCTTCAAAGCAATTTTCAAGTGATCAATAGATCAATACGAAACATTCCGAGACTACATCAAATGACTGTCTCACACAAATCACGTTCGATGTTACCAGGCGATTTTCACGTGATCATCTTTTGACTTTCGTCAAGAATAAAGATGAACTTGGTTAAAGCAAAAGCTTACTAACACATATTTCGAAAAATATGTAAGCGAGTTAAACTCAGCTCGAAATATCAAATGTGTATAATGTAAAGTCTATATAGCTATACGACTTTTGTCTCAATAGGAGATTGAATAGAAATAGACTTTTGAGTGATAGATGAGTTAGAGTCTCCACATACTTTTTGTTGATGAAGTTCCACAAGCCCCCCTTAGTAGTTCTTCGTCTTCAATCGATAAACGCCATGAAGTCTAAATATCAACTACACATTCTATCCTAATCCGAGACATAGCTATAAGTAGACTAGAAATCAAGACTTATAGTTTTGACAACTAAACTTGACAAACAAGCTTGAGATAGCAACGCTTGCGAGTTCGATCGAGCAGTGCTCTAACACTTATATAGACATTCAAAGCCTAGGTTGTTTTAGGTTTAAGCTAAGATAGCTTGGAACTAAGCAAACAATATTCACCGTTAGATGAAAACTTTGAATTTTATTCACATAAACAAGATATACACTCTGGTTAGGTAAACCGTAAACGAACCGTGTACAAAGACTATGTTCAACATGGTTAGCCGAAACTAGCCGGTATGAACTTAAAATATTAACACTCACTTTCATGAACACAAGGACATTGATCTTGAGTCACAGTCATGTGATCAAATGAGTCTAGTGTTTATAGAGAATTGATCAAATGCAAATCATCTCACAAAAATAATTTAATCGCAATTGAATAATAATCGACATAGTTGGTAAATGCATAAAGTACAAATACATGAGTTGTTCGTGAGTCGGCTGAGTGATGGTACGCGGACCGGTTTGCAAATTTATAAGCACAACTGAGTTCCGGAGTTGACAGAACTTTTTCAGTTCACGTACCGGTTTACAAACTTAGGTGCAAAACTGAGTTTCGGAGTTGACATAATTTTTTCAATTTGCGAACCGGTTTGGAAACCTTAAGAATTTACCAGTTCCGGAATTCACATAACCTTTTCAGTTTGCGTACCGGTTTGGGTACTAAACTGGTTCTAGAACATAGAACTGTATTGGTCCGCATACCGGTTCGAATACTTAAACCCGGTTCCCTTACCACAGTTCCAAAATGGTTTGTATACAAATATGCATACCTATCCGGATCATGAAACAAATAGATTTTCCCATGATATGCATACGAATATGCATATCATACAAATCTGTAAGTCCATATATAGCTACTGCATTACGTGTACAAGTACAAGTAATACGGATTCAGACATATAACAGTTTTCTCAGTTTGTAAGACTGATAACAGTGTGTTGTATTCCGAATAACATCAATGACACATATCATTGTTCCAAACTATTTTTCGAATGATAAACTTGAATCAAGATTTGGTTCCGAACAATAAATTGTTCTCCACCGAAATTGATCAAGTATGAACAAATGTTCATTAAGCTTAGTCATTATATTTCGAGAAATTCGTAAACTAAATAATTAGTTCTCGACTCGAAATTCTTGTATATGCAAGCTAGTCCAATTAGTTATGCGACAAACTTTCTTTCTAGCCAGTGTTTATCCTCCTCCTTAATTTTTGGAAAAACAAGATTGTCCATAGATGAATTAACACTATCCATCTGGGTGAAGAGGTTTATATAAAAACTTCTGATTTATTCCTTAATAATGTTAGAATCGAAATAGTCAGCACCCCATACTTGAAGTTTAGCAATAGTGTTTCTTTTTCTCCTTGCACTAGCAATACTATGAAAGTATCTAGTATTTGAATCTCCCCATCTGAATTCGTTTTGTTTATCCCTCAACTGTCATTTCCTTGCCTCCAATGTTTCAATGTGCCCCAACTTCATCTTGCACTATAATCTCTCCTCAAGCTGATTCTGATGAAATGCCCCTGATTTTTCTTGAATAATAAGTTCATTCTTCTCCCTATGAATGGAACCAAACTCATGCATTCTCCATGGTTTCCTAAAGTGTTTAAGATTTTGAAGCTTAAAAAAGAATTTAGAACTTGCACTACCTCGGAAGTCCATAATACACCACCATTCTCGCACCTTATCAACAAAATCCTTATGCTCAGTCCACAATCTGTCTAGCTTGAAGTAATGCTTGGTTTCCATCCTAGCCTCTGTAATCACCACCACTGGATTTTGATCCGAAATAGTTCTTGTTAGAACGACTTGAAGAGCATTTGGAAAAACCTTCTAAAAATCAGTACTAAACAAAAATCTATCTAACCTGCAAAGAAGAGGGTTAGTATGATTGTTCGACCAAGTGAACCCCAAATTTATTTCATTAACATGTTTTAACACGCTTCCACCTCCAAAGTCCAACCTTATTTATAGTGAAGGGGATTATGAAAATTCCACTAGTATTTTCATCAGTGGGATTAAACTCTTGCATTATTACTCTCAAAGAGAAAGCGGTTTCGAGTTTCGACTGTACCGGACAATGAGTTCAAATTTAAGAATGTTATAAATTTTGGTAACATTTTGTAAATAGTGAAACTTTAAAATGATGGCTTTAAAACTACACTAGGCGCAGTTTTAGGGGTTTCATTTTATTTATGGATATAAAATCGAAATTTAGCCGTTGTAATAAATCGATATATAGGATATAAATGTTAGTGAAACTTAGAGCACTTTATTCAATATCAAGAAAACTGAAATTAGTACCTGCATTTGCCAATTAGTTCCAAACAAAACAGAGTCGAATTGAGATAACACGATCAGTTGTCCCTAATTTGCCAATTAACACTATAATTTTCCGGAAAAGAAAAATCCAAAGCTAAAAGTTTTATTTTTATCACTCAGACCCCTTTAGTGTGAAATTGGGAATCCTTGTTACCCCTAGGCCCCTATCAAGTAGATATTTCTTTTTTTTAACTCTCCATAGGATCCTTGCTTGCTCCACCACCAAAGGTGACATGATGAACCGACATATAACATCACGATTTATATGCTTTATTAAATTTACTTCAAAAGTAATAAGTAGGTGAAAGTTTTGACACAAACTGTGAAACATATGGACGAGATTTCATGTGAATACCGTATACTTTAAGGCTTTGTGACCCAACTTCCGCTAACTTGATAGGCGTTCAGCGTTCACATGGAAGGAAAGTGACTAGAGAAGTTCAAGCGAAATTTGTTAGGACGAAAGTGACAATTGGGAAAATATCATTCAGTAAATTTTAAAACCGTGTGTAGTTCGAGACTTCCAAGTAACTGTTGTGGGGATGTCAGATGTGGCATATGCATGAATAAGGATCCGTAACCTTTAGTATACGGATAAAGTTGTGCTTGATTTATGCTGCAGTCGTTTTCGGAAATTGGGAAATCTATGGCGTAGAGCAGGGCAATGGTACAAAAATATGGGGTGTCACCTGTCAAGCAGTTTCGTATGGCATTGAATGAAAATAAATGGGATTTCCTGAGGTTCATTATCATTGGATTGAGGGAAGGATAAATCTGGAAAAATAGATTCCAAGTAAAGATTTTTGCCATAAATAGACAAGGAAAATAGCTTAGTAGTTACCCGAGAGTATTCAATTTTTTTTTTCCAAATCACATGCTTTCTTGTTTAGTAAGGCCGAGCACTATGGGGTTATTTGAAGGTAAGGAAAATGGGTTTCAAGGCAACCTGGCTATAGTGTTGTGCCATCCCTTAGCTATACTGCACATAAACTTAGTTTTCTTGTAAATAGTACAAAACGGAAACTGAATTTCCGATTTTTTTTTCCCAATTTTTTTTTTCCCTGTAGGATATTTATGTAGGTTAAACGATAATTATTAAGAGAAAAAAAAGAGATATAATAGGTAAAAAAAGAGTTATAGTAAGAAAAAAAGAGTGAAAAAGGAAAGTTTTAGTGTAAAACTTGGAAAACAGAAAACGGATACTTAATTTCCGTTTAAAAAGTCACGGATACTGAGTATCCGTTTCAACTGTAAAACGGGAACTCAGTTTCCGTAAAGTGATAGGTGATAGACGCATTTATGTGTCTATTTTCATCTCTATTGTGTATATTTTTAGTACCCATTTTTGTACTAATGTTGGTATTTTATCCCTTTGTAGGTATTTTTGGGGAATAAACATTTTTGGGAAAATTGGCTCGAAAAGTTGCTAAAGGCTCCTGGAAGGACACTTGCTATTCGGACTCTCATTTTGGATAAGGGGTAACCCATTTCCAAGCAGCTGCTAAGCACAGACCGGCACTGGATAGGGGGAGGTCAAATTTCTAAAAATTTCAAAACAAAAATTGGCGGGAATTTTCTTTACAGAAAACAGAATTTTTCTGTTTGATTTTTGGATGATTTTTAAGACGATTCAAGGGCTGATTTTAGTTGGGTTAACTCTGTTAAGGATAAACAAGTATGGTATGGGCAGTAGAATCGATTAAACAGGGATAGAAATCCGTGTTGGAGCAAAACAGGGAGAATTTACAATTTGAGTTATTTTCGGTTTACAAAAGAATTTGTGAAGAGTTTACGGCAAGATAGGAGTGTATGGAGTCCTTATTCAGTCCTGAGAGAGTTTGAGAGAGTTTGGAAACCAAGTTAACGCGTAAAAAGAAGATTAAAATCCCATAACGTGCGGTGAAGAAAAAACGAAAATATTTGGATTAACTCGAGAGATTTTGTGTTTGGAGGCTATATATAGGTTGATTCGAGTCATATTTAGGGATACAAACAATTTGGGGTAGTTTGGAGAAGTTTAGAGCTATAGAGAAGCGAGAAAAAAATCACAGAGTCGAGTTCAGAAACTTTCCTGCTGCTGCTGTGAAGAAGAAGACGAAGAACATTAGACCCTCAGAATCAGTCGCAGTGGCAGACTTATTTTCAGTGACAACGAGGTACGGTCGCAGCTTCCTTCAGTCACAGAAGCTCTTCAGCAACGACTCGGACTTCTGTTTTAGACCTTCAGCAACTACAGAATCCGCTGCTTAGCACTTTTCACTCTTTTAATCAACTTTTGAACACCAAATATGTATTTTGAGCAAGTGATTAATATGAGGAGCTAAACCCCTTAGCCGAGGCGACGGAGGAAACCATTGTTCCATGAAAAGTGGTATAATTCTATTTTAATTATTTATTGCAATTATTTTACATGATTATTTGCATAGAACTTAAAAGAAAAATTGGTTTTTATTGAGTAGTTGTGAAGTGTTTTGATGGGACATGCTTAGTTTTAATACTTTTGATGTTTCATGCTTCGTGCTTACAATTATTACTTCAAAAATCTATTAGAGGCAAATATTAGAATCACTTTAAAGAAGAATATTGCATGAATATTGATTAGAGTTTATCAATTAATTGGTCAATGGTGGAATCCAAAGTCTCGGTATTTTCTTATTATTATCAAAACAATTCTATTTAATTTTCGAAAATCCTTCACAAGTTCGAGCAACGAACCTTTTTACCACTACAACTATAAAACGACATCAATAGGTGTCTAAAACACCTTGATATTTATCTATTGTTTATGCTTTCTTTGCTAAGTTTTCTTGTAAATTATGTATCTTATGTTTAATTTTGAGTTTTAGGTACTTTGGAGCAAAAGAAGAAGAAACGTCGCTTAAAAGAGCTAAAGTGTCATTTCATGTGCAACTGCTGTTGGAGGCGAATTATTTCTCATTATTTGTTTTTATTTCTTCATCTCTATCTTAAAAGCATATCGGCTTTAGTGATGCAAGTTATGTCTGAAAAGCATGGCAGCTTTAGTGATGAAAGGAATTGAAGAAAAGAAGTGGATCTGAAAGGTAAGAGACGGTTGCTGTTGGTGGAAGAATTCGAAAAGTGGTGTTTGAACCTCTAGAGAAATGTGTTACATCCCAAAAGTTACTTCTTGTAGCCCACAAATTGCTATTCGCACCCTAAGAATTGCTAAATGTACCCCAAATTGCTAAAGGGACACCAGAATTGGATAAGGGGTAGTCATCTTCAACCATTTGAATTTGAAAATTTGGCGGGAAAAAGGAGCAGCTTACGAACAGAATTAGGGTTCGTCAGTTGGTTGAGTTTTAATGAGACTTAATCGCTGAAACTCGTTGGATATCCTCCTTTGGGCATAACAGGACTGGTATGTCCATCAGAACCGGTTAACTTGGGCTACAACGTCGGATTGGAGCAAACAGGGGAAGAAATATCCACGGGTCTCTGTTGGCTCGAGTTTGGAAAGTTTGGGAGATTTTCAAGGGATTTGGTACATGATAATGTTCTTACCATATACAAGATATTGAATGACGTGTTCTAGGAGCTTAAAAAGGGATTAAATCTCACAGGGAGGTGAAAATATTATCGGTTTTCTTTACACGGAAGTTTTTGGTTGAATAAATGGAAGTCATGAAGAGATAAGGGAAACATATCCACTGTTTGATTCGCTAGAAGATTTGAGAAGATATTTGACAACTCATGGACGCGGCAAGAGGAAAGAAAATGACATTATTACCGTGACTTGGAAGAAAAGAATAATCAGATTTGGAAGGTATTTTAGCGAGATTCTTGACGCTATTGTGTATAAATAGAGAGGGCCTGAGTCATAGAAGAGGAGACGGATACGCTGGGGAAGAAAGTAGAGGCTTAGAATCGACAAAAGAGAGGTTAGAAAAAAATTCTTCCTGCTGTTGCTCAACCAAGAACACGAAGAACATCAGCCGTTCAAAACAGTTGCAGTAGCAGTGTTATATTCGACCGCAAAGAACAATATCGTACACTGTTTTAGCTGCAGCAGCTCTTCCGCAACTGAACTATTGCAACACTCTTGTGGCTGAATACCTTTAGCGATTAAAAATCGTTGTAAGCAGAATTTCATTATTTTTAATACAATGATTAATCAAGTATTCTTCGATCTTCGATTCATGAGTAGCTAAGTTTCTTTTCTAGGGTTTTGGAAGAAGCTATTTTTGATGCGTAATTATTTTCTTTGGCAAAAATACTCCAATATTGTGCTTTTTAAATTATTAAATTTTTTCTCTTCTTTATATGCTTCGTGAAAATTGTTTTGGGTAGTTTAGATACCGTTCTTTTATAAGCGAAGGAAAATTAGGCCTTAGAATAGCGACGAAAGTCATAAAAAAAGAGCTTGTAATGTTATATCTTCCAAAGCATGAGATTGAGTTCGAAAATTGTTTTGAGTAAGTTATGAGTATTTTGTCAAAGAAATTGTTAATGAATTTACAAATATTAGAAGTAGTGGAATCCAAAACCCTAGATTCATCTCTCCTAGATAAACCAAAAATCAAATTTAATTAGTTTTTCTTAGCATTTTCTTAATTAATCTTAAACCAAATCTTCATAAAAGTTCGAGAATCGAATCTTTCTTACCACTTGTAAAAACTACATCATAAAGTAATAAAGCACACGGAAACTCAGTTTCCGTAATCTAAAAATCTTATCAGATGTGATCAACTTTGAAATATAGCTAACAGATATCGCTACAATTAAGCTACACGGAAGACCATATTAGTGCTTTGCCTAAAGACTCCTTATTCTTTCTGCTACTAAATCTTCTAATAGAAAAACCTATTCAAAGAGAGAAAGATTTTATTTATTTTTGGAAAAAGAGGTTTCCCTCATATCATTAAAACAATGTTTCCTTGTTCTTTGTTAAGAGAGTTTCGGATTTCGGTTACATATTCATTCCAGCTTTGAATGTTCAGGTAGATTAATAAAGCATTTAGGCTAATGTCTTTCCATGTATACTGTATTGCAAACTTTTTACAAAAAACTGAGAGTTTAGTTTCCTATATTACATCAAACTTCCTAATTAAAATGAAGTCCAGAGCTGTGAAGTTTATCTCAAATTTTTTCTTGTTTCCAAAGTCTCCACTTATCTTGTATCTCTGTTCCCTTGCTGTTGCATACTTTCCTATCAGCAGCAGTAGAGTAGGTTCAGAGTTTCTTCTAAACGATATGGTGTGTCCACTCCATTCTACTTCCCATCGGAATGCCGCTTCAGCCCTCTTCATCTCTAGTTGTTCCCAGGTAGTGACAGAAAGATGAGCATAAAATAATGTACAAGGTACAAGTTGGGCACCATCAAATGATGTCTTTTGTAGCCAAGGCAGGTAAGAATGAGACAGTCACTGACTAGATTATTAAAGCAAATGTAGGTATTTTTCTTCTTTTGTATATATAACTTTTGTATATATAATTTTGTAAGGAATCTAAGGCACACTATTGATGATAATTTTAAAAAGGAAAATCCTGGCCACTAATTACTTGATTTGCTGAGTACATAGAAGAAAATTATACTGATAACTGAATGGGCGTATTATCATGCTTAATAATGCAAGTGGCTGAAAGAATCTTCTTGTATACAAGTTATAGAACAATCCTGGATCCCAAAATCTGAGGAAGATGTTGCTGTTAGTCTAGCCAATAACTTGAAATTAGTAGGAAAAAACTTATTAGATTGGAAGAAAAACATTTTTGGCCTACCTCTAAGAAGATCAATACATTATTAAAAGAAATAGAAAGATTACAAATGAACAGACATTTTGTATCCCAACAGAAAAATTTAAAGGAAAAACTGAAAGATTTAGAGTCTCTTTACGACACCCAAGAGGCTATAGCTAAACAACAGTCTAGGGATAACATAATAGCCTCGACAGGCCTGTCAATATCTGTCCGATATCCGGAATCCGTTTCCGATTATTCGAGATCCTATAGGAATTTATCCGTTGTATCGGATATCGGATACGGATATTTATCGGATATTTTTTCCTTAACCTATCGATATCGGATTAGGCTCCATCCATTTCGTTAATATCCGATATCCGATAGAATTAGGGATATACTTGTAATTTTTCCAATTTCATCTATTATCAGTCGAGTAAACCGAGCGTGTATACTCATTTCCTTTTCTTTTTTTCCTCTTCTCTTCTCAGTTCTCAGTCCGTCAGTCGCTCTGTCTCTTGATCACTCTCTCGATCAATCACTCACTCAATTGTTTATCAATCACTCACCCACTCAATCAAGTACTAATTCTCTTCTATTTCCGTGTTCGATTTTTGTGTTCGATTGTCATGAAATTAGGGTTTCTGTCTTGCAATCAAAAATTAGGGTTTGATATGACTTACATGTATGGATGAAATTAGAGAAATATTTGAGATGGGTTTAACTTAAATAAGAATATGAGGCATTGAGGTTGAAGAATAACTCAATATTGATAGTTATTAGTTTAGGGTTTGATTGAATTGATCTATTTTTGAGATGGTTTATAAGGTGGTTATGAGTTTTAAAAGTTATGTGTTGATGATACACTTTTAGAAGATTTAGACTGAATATACTATTGTTTACACTTGCAATATTCTGTTTTACTTTCTTTATGTGAAGAATTTGATTTCTATCTTTTGGGTGTTAAACAGAAGTTAATTTTGACATTGGATTTACATGACAACAAAGACAAGCAAAAGGCTCTGAAGAAGGTTTCTACTCTATTAGGTATCATAATCAGTTGTTATTCTCTTGGAATTATGATTCTGAATCTCTGATAATGCATCTTAATTTACATCCTGTTTACTATATTTAGTTGAATTTCAGTTATGAAGTGTAACAGCATAATCCTGAATATGATATCATCAATATCCCTTGAATTTATATTCATAATGTCAACTTTTCCTTTAATCAATAGAAATGGGTTTCTAGTACTTAAAATTTCTTCTCATGCATTTAAACTTTTCCCTTTAGATTTCTGAAAGGGGTTCTTCTATTTTGTACCTCATTTTTAAGTTTCAAATGTTAAGTGAAGATCATAAATAGTTCATTAATTTTCTGTTTCTGTTTTTGTGTATTGAATATGTCATTCATGATACATGTGGGTCTATCCATCTCTGTTTATCTTGTTTGGTACTGTTCTTGAGTGTCTAAATGTTCACTGTTCTTTTCTATCTAGGCTTTTTCTGTTTGTCTTGTTGCGCTTGTTTATTATATTTATGTTACATTTTGAAACTGTAGCACTAGTGCTTCTTGATGTGCCTGAAATGAATTACTTGTCAATTGTCAACCAATCTTGGGTTGTACCTTGTCTGTCTACAGCGTTTCAACTTCTTGAGATACCGAGAAGCTTATTAAGTTAAACTATCCTAGCTAGTCATTCGCTTGTTAGGTTGTAACTTAAATTGAAATTGAAGCTGGTTGGTAAAGAACGTTCTTGAACTGTATTTGATCTTAGTCATAGATGTAGTTGTATATCTTATCTAAATGTTGACTTGTTATAATGCAGATATGGAAATCGAAGAACACTGAAGACAAGAGAGTTTGAGACTGGATAGGCCTACTTATCATACTTAGTGCTTCGAAGTTTCTTACTTTCTTTAGCATTTGCTTGTGTTTATTTTCATGTATGTGTGAGTGAGAGACTTAGAGACATAACTATTTAAGAGTAATGTTTTAAGACTGTTTATGTATGAGAAATGAAACTTAAATTTCACCTCTGAAGCTTTACAGGTTATTGATTTTTTTTTGGTCAGAAACGGATATTGTCGGATATTTATCCGATATCCGATAGCTTAACATATCGGAATCGATATCTGATTTTAATATCCTATAGGATATTATCGGATATCGAATATCCGATAGTGCTTAACCTGTCGGATATCGGATTCCTTAATATCCGACGGATATTCTTCCATTGACAGGCCTAAGCCTCATTTAATTTGGGGGCCCAAAAAACAATTAGGGGCCCTGACCAATTTATACCCACACCAAAAATTATAGGGGGTTCCAAAAGGTGGTGAAAATACTATTATGCCCTTCTCTAATAAATAAACTAAAAAATCCTATTAACCCTTAACCCAAGGCCCCCAATTTCATTTCCTATCTAAACCAAAAACTCTTCTTCTCCTCCCCTATTCCTCTGTCTTCTCTCTGCTCTCTCCTCCCCCATTAACGACCCTTTTTTTTCTTCTTTCAACCGATTCATCGGAGTAATCGCGTTGCGAAAAATTTAATCGACGATTAACTTCTTCTACAAACATGGCACGTACTAAGCAGACTGCTAGGGAAGCTATTCATATCCCTAATCTCGTGGAGGCAGTAAACACTAGGGTTTATGTAAAAACTAGGAAGAAATTAAAATTGGTGGAATCGGTGCAAGGTATGGCTCCAATCAGAAGGTATGTGAACTAAAATCCCCTAATCTAACTTGGGTTTGCATTTAATTTGATATGCTTATTGAAAAATTAGGTTTTTAACCATAAAATTACAGTTACAGAACAAGGGTCGTCAATGTCGATGTCTTTATTCCTTAACGATTTTTCATCTGCATGTTGGTATTATGAAAAATCCTTAACGTATAGGATGAAGGAGATAATGACCCTAGAACTAGGTTTTCCAGTATTTTTCCTTAGATTAGAGTCGTCCATTTTTTAAGTACACTGTTGACAACTCTTGATGACGACTTGTTTTATAGCTCAACGACACTGTACTATGCAAAACTACCACTCTGTCCAAAATAATGAAGGAGTCGTCAAATACAACCTCTAAACCAATAACGATTCTTCTGTGACGACCCTTTTATAAACCGTAACGACCCTGTCTGATGAATAACTACTTTTCTGTCCAAAAAATTATAAGGGCCGTCATCGGAAAACAGTAGAGTCGTCATTATATATTTTAGAATCGTCATGGTATAATTTGGAGTCGTCATTTGTGTTGAAGAGTCGTTTATGTTTATCATTTCCTTATTGACGACCCTTTATCCGAGACGATGAAAATGAGGTCTTATTGGTTTATCTTTTTTTTTTGTCTTTGGGCTATTGTAGCAAGACGAAAGATAAGAATGCCATGGTATCTCCTCCTTCCAAACCTCCCCGCCACGGAAAATACTTAATTGCCGGTACATTATGCGGAAAACGGCCGAGTGAGGTAGCCTTCTTTATCCGTGAACCCAGAGATAAAGGTAATGAGTCTTCGGAATCGCCGACTTCATCCTCTCCTGTTGTGTCTGCTTCCGGAAGCGATGAGGAAGAAGAACAAGAAGAAATTCCTATGGGAGGTGAATATGCTATTTATGTTGATGATGATGATGGTAATGATGGTAACGGTGGTTCTGGTTGTGGTGATGGTAATGAGGATTTGGAGATTGATGAGGAGGAGTAGGAAGGTAATGATGATGATGATGATGATGATGAGGAGGAGGATGATGAGGAGGAGGAGGAGGATGATGGAAATGGTGGTGGTAGTGGTGATGATAAGGATGATGATGGTAATGATGGTAAAGGTGATGGTGGTGATGATGATGAGGAGGATGATGAGGATGATGATGATAATGATGATGAGGAAGAGCAGCAGCAGCCGGCTGTACATGCTACAAAGAAGAAGTCAGGTCCAAATGCACCCAGTGCGAGACACATTCCCGCCCAACATTTGCAGCTGGAACGTCTTCGTGGTGGGAAAGCTAGAGGAGAACCTAAAGATGGCTACGAAGTTCTATTTGGATATAAGAGCACCTGGGATCGTACCATCTATGAGACAATCGTAATAATCGAAACTTTGCTTTTCATATGATTTGTTGATATTAAGTTTCTTATTTATGATTTTTATTTGTTTCTCTTTTGTAGGATCATAAGAATGCCACACGTCTTTTTAGACGCCAATCTTCATATGTAAAAAATGTCAAAATGGCCGCTAGAAGGTGAATGTGCAAGAGTGAGAGAGATTGTTGAAAAGTCAGGTTTGTATGCTGTGGTTGAGAACTCCGTCATTACGTATGACAAGGTCGCAGTATCATGTTTCACCGAGAGGTTTTATGGTGAAACCGATACATTCCAATTTCCTTTTGGCGAGATGGCAGTGACTCCAGACGATGCAGAACAGATTTTAGGGTTGTAAGTGGAAGGAAAATCCACCGGTGACAAGTTCAAGAAAAACCTACCTTGGAAAAAATTTATTCACTCACCTTGAAGTTGTTTGGTTGGGATGAAACGACGACGAATGGACATTTCGTCCCGGGAAAGAAGTACCAAAAAAAAGAATTCAAGCTTAAGCCCCTTAGAAAGATGTATGCTGGTTCACTAGAGAAAGACGGAGACAATAATCTCCTTTATGATATGGAAGTTCGTGCTACGACGGCCGCATATTTGTTGTACGTCCTTGGATCTGTTATATTTCCCGATAGCAAAGGAAACAGAGTCAGCGTAAACCTTCTTCAGCTGTTGGATCCATTGGTCGAGGTGAGTAGGTACTCGTGGGGGACTGCCATAGTGGCACATTTGAATGCACAGCTAGCAAAGGCATCCCGGGAACGAACTTCTCAAATTAACGGGAATTTGGCTCTACTTCAGGTAATTGGAGTCATTAAAATTGTTGGGTGTGTGTATTATTTTGTGTCCCGTGTTTTAAGATTGATTGTATTTTTTAATTGTTTTGGTGTTATTTTAGGTATGGATTTACGAGCATTTCCCTTCATTGATCAAAGACGATGAAGACGTCGAATTGGAGTCAACATGGGACAATACTAAACCAAGAGGAACCCGATACAAGTTCAGTGGGTCTCAGGATAAGGAGGAATCGCAAAAGGAAGACTTGATAGCCATGCGCCATAAATTGGACAACATAACAGCCGAAGAGGTAAACTTTGATCCGTATAAGGAAGATAGAGATGGAGGAATCCAAGATCTCGTATATTACCATGGCCCTTTGTTTTACCCTTATGGATATTCAATGTATAATCTAAATAGAATAATGTGTCAGCTTGGGTATATTCAAGATTCACCCAATCCGGACTATGTACCACCGTTCAAATATAAATTAGAAAAATACAAGGCGGACGGAAAAACAATTAATGTTGTTTATGAACCTGAGCCTAAGGCCAAGCATTGGAATGATAGGCATAAGGGTAAGAGGAGGGTAGACATCTCTTTTTGGGAGCATGTGAATGAAGGTTACGAGGTAAGTGAAGATTACATGCAATGGTACGAAGGCTTCTCTTACCCCCGGGTGATAAGGATAGATACTACTACCGGTAAGAGGAGCAACAAAGCATCCTCCTCGACTTTTACATCCGATACTAGAGATGATTCTACCATTCTTAAGCTTGTGGTAAGTATTATTCCTAAGTAATTGTGTTATTCATATACCTACAAATATAAGCTTGTTAATATGAATTGGTATTTGAATGCAAATAGAGGGAACGAATGAAGATTATTATCAAGGCATTTTATTGCTCGGCCGACAAAGGAGAAGTGGTAGAGCCTGAGCGACATCGTAAGTACGCTGATTACTGCAAACACATTGAAAATCCACAAGCGAAGAAAATGTTTGCTGATCTGGCTAAGCAATGTAAGCGGACCAAGAAAACAGCTAGCCAACTAAGACAAGAACGTGCTCAACGGGGTGAAGAAAGCGAAGATGATGATGAACAAGCTATCGGAGAAGAAGGTGGTTCTCCAAGGGGCATCCTAACACAGGGTCCTTCTAAGAGAAGCAAGTCATCATCAAGTCAGGAAAGTCAGAGAGGTCGAGGCGGAGGTCGAGGCAAAGGTCGAGGTGGTACTCGTGGGGTGAGGAGATGTTTTATAGTTTTAATGGATGAACTCGGTTTTATTTTTCTTTTAGGATTGTCGACTTGAACTCATGTTTCTTAGATACTATGTGTTTGGTTTGGATGGTTAGTTAAACCACTTTTGCTTTTTTAAGAATTTAGAAGGATGTTTAAAAGTTTTTATCTTTAAATGATTGTAGAAATGATGGGAGAAACTTTTTAGTTGCATAATAAACTCCAGAGCCTAGAAAT
>JAJJMB010014886.1:1703345-1714621 GCA_023531105.1 Papaver atlanticum
TTGATTAAATGGGAGAAAGGTGTTAAAGCAGCGGATTCTGTAGTTGCTGAAGGTCTAAACAGAAGTCGGAGTTGTTGCTGAAGGGCTTCGGTGACTGCAGGAAGATGCGACCGTACCTCGTTGTCACTGAAAATAAGTCTGCCGCTGCAACTGACTCCGAGGGTCTTATGTTCTTCCTGTTCTTCTTCTTAGCAGCAGCAGAAAAGTTTCTGTACTCGACTCCAGTTGATTTTTTTTCGCTTCTCTAAGGCTCTAAACTTCTCAAAAGTGTTCCCTCCCCTTCTTTAGCCTCTCTAGAGATTATATATATCTCACAGCTCGGTTTAAACTCGATCAAAATCTCTTTTTCTTCCCCAAAAATAAATTTTTCTTCTCGGCCAAGTTTTGGATATTCTAACCTGTTTAATCACTTCACCTCCTTCCTGAATTATCCAAACTATCCTCTTATGCTTCTACAAACAAATCCTTGAAAAATATAGCACCTAACTTCCAAATATAATTCGAAACTTGCCTGTTTCCATTTTTATTTTATTTTTCTTCCCTGTTTTATCAAAACCCGATCATTCAGCCAATTCTAATCGATACAAACAGATGTACCAACCCTGTTTACTCCATTCAAGTCCAGCCCAACTTAGTTTGGCGATTGAATCTCGATAAAACACTTCCAAAAATCGATCCAAAACTTTCCAGGAAGTTACGCAGGCGACATTTGGTTTTCCCGCCAAGACTAAATTTCAAACGAAGGGGATGACCTCCCCTTATCCAATCCCGGTCTGTGCTTAGCAGCTGCCTGGAAATGGGTTACCCCTATCCAAGATGAGAGTCCGAATAGCAAATGTCCTCCCAGGTTCCTTCAACAGCTTTTCGATCTAATTTCGCCGCAAAAACCTATTTTTCCAAAAAATACCTACAAGGGATAAAATACCAAAATTAGTACAAAAATGGGTACTAATACTATACATAAAAGAGATGAAAATAGACACATAAATGCGTCTATCACCAACCTAGCCTAATATTTTTCCACAGTTCCATCTACCTTACGTTTCCTCTTCAAGACTTATTTACATTCTATGGTCTTACTCCCTGCAGGTAAACTAGCAAGCTCCCAAATCTGGTTTTGACGGACTGAGTCCATTTCACTAAATGAAGCTTCTCGCCAGAATGGGGTTTCAGTAGATGTTGTGGCTTCTTTACGAGTATGGAGCTCAGACTAAGCTAGGCATATCATGAAGTCAATTCCATAAGAAGTCTCAATTCTAACCCTTTTACTTCTCCTAAGATCAATTCTACTCCATCTTCCTTTGAAGGTAAATTCTGACAAGTTGAAATAGTTGAAAAGACATCTAGGGGATCAACAGCACATCCCTAAGAAGAGACAGATTTCAAAATAAACATTTTCAAATAACTCAACATCCTTAAACTCCATAAAAGTATTCACACAAATCTCAGAAAAAAGCAGAACTCACAACCAAAAAACTATATGCAGTAGGGTACTCAGGATACCTTACCTAAACACCCCCACACTTTGACATATGCATAAAAAGGTTGTTTATATTTCCATACTCATATGGAGTTTTATCTGATCCTTTAAAGGTTACTTTATTCGGGATATAACAAATTTAGAGGACGACCTTCCCCCACAAGTTGGCGGATATCCTTTAATTAACATGGCACATATCATCTCCTTGATGCTTATGTTCCTACGTTCAACTATACCATTAGACTATGGTGAATAAGGAGGTGTGATCTCCTATATGAATTTAATACTCGCCATCACGTTCAGACCTAACCCTTTTAGTGGTAATACATACTTCGCTTTCAATTTCAAGTTTATACTCTTAAGGCTTCTAAGGCATTATCCTTATCCCTAAGAAAGCATACAAGATAGTACCTCGTACAATCATCTATGAAAGTTATAAACCACCTTTTACCACCTTCGTTTGGGTTGATTTCCATGTCAACTAGGTCTAAATGAATTAATTCTAAGGCTTAGAATTCCTCTGAACAATTTTGCTAAAAGAATTTATAGCATATTTTGATTCTGCAAAGATTTAAATTTTGTGTTCAATATCCAAACTAAATTTGGGTACGCAGCCTACGCTAGCCAGTTTATGCATTGACTTATTAGTTTACGGTTCCAAGTCTACCATGCAAAACATACAATCACACAAAAGAAAACACAAGAATCAACTTTTTTCACTTCATCATTTTTTTCTTTTTTCGTTAAGCATATATAGACGCTAAGTCTTATAATCGTTGCCTAAAAAATCACTGCCCTTAGTTACGACAAGTTTTCAAGATTCAATTAATATCTTAATTCTTTTACCATCTACAACAGAACAAGATACAAGATTCTTGCATATGCTCGAAACATGAAAACTTCTTTCAATGTGAGAACATTACAGATATGAGCTTCTGCTCGACCTTTCCCTTTTATGCAACCTCTGTTGCAGATGAGTTACTCATATAGAGTTTCTCAACATCCCTTATCCTCTGATAAGAGGTGAACAGGTCTCTGTTTCAACAAACATGCTTAGTGGCTCCAGAGTCCACCTACTGGTCTCTCACATTGGTTATTAAAATAACTTCCGACATCATGCCACTGAACTCGTTCTAGTTTGTTTCAACTAAATTAGCATTAACTTTCGACTTATTAAGGTTTTTATGTTGTCTACAGTTTACTGTCGTGTGGCCAGGAATTTTACAAACATAACAATCACCCTTAATTAAAGTAATGTCGGATTCAGTTTTACGAAACATACCTTTCTTATGAAGACTATGCTTATAGCTGTGTTTGATGTTCTTGCATTTGTCATCTTTGGAAGAATTGTGTTCATCCACATGCGCCTAGTAGCCATGTCCCTTTTCAATTTCATGTCACAATCTTCGTTTATACTCTGACCACGGACACGGTAATTTCCTAATCACCTAATACACCACATCTCACAAACCTTAGTTCCGAATCGGAAAATAAAATATGAGTTTTGAAGATAACAATTAGATCTACAAACTTCGTTTGAATCACCATTTCAAAAAACTCATGGTTACCCCTTTAAAACTAATTTAGTCAACAACAAATTTCTGCTTGTCCGAATTTTTCAGGAACGTTTCTCTGTTTTGTAAAATATCAAAAAAATACTTTTACAACTCCAATAAATCTGAAATTTTGTGTGGGTAACTATCAAGATGTCTACTACATTAGGTCAAAAGGGTTAATCGAAATTCCTTCTAGGTTAAGAGAAAAATTCGAATCTCTACAGCTGACCAAAAATTCGTTTTTTTTTTCACTCCACAATTAACATCCATGATTATTACAAACTCTAATGTCTTAAGATTGTTGGGTGCAATAATCAAAAACAAGGAAAAATCAAATAAACAAAAATTATTGATACTTAGCTCCTTTATAATGGAAGTGATTTCTTTGACGAAACGAACAAGCTCCCCATATCTCCGCAACAGCAACAAGGCAAAACTTTGGAAAACAGAGTGAGTCACGTGTTCAACACGCTGTCCTTAAGACATTAGCGCCCGGCTATACTCAAGAGTGATGCTATAGCCCTCACAGGACAGATATCTCCAGGATAAAACACCCTGCTACAACTACTACTAGCGTATGTAGTAGATGCTCAACTTGAGCTTGGCAACTCCGAAAAACTCTTAAGGAAAATCGCGAATGCTAAAGAAAACAATATAAAATATTTTCTCTTGGGGGTCTCTCTAAAATATAGACAAACCCCTTTCCCATAGATTTTACAAAAGTAGTGAATTTGTTTATATAATTGATAAATACAACTTAAGAAGAGCAACTCCCCGATGTGGGACTAAAAATCTTATATAGTCTCTTAAAACAACCTAAAAGTGGAAACTCCACGGTGTGGGACTAATAAGTTTTTAATTCACAAAAGAAAATAATAAATTTATATTTTTTATTAAAACTTTAAAAATTATATTTTATTAATCGTTTTCCAACAATATGTTTATCATATCACAAGATATATCATAATAAAAGCAATCAATAAGATTAGTATCTGTGCTTATACAAATATATATGTAAAATCGGGTTGCATCAGGTACACCGCATTATCTCCAAACCTTGTAGTTTGTCCCACATCTGATTAACTTTTCAATGATACTTTCTCAAAATCCGCTTGTGTATCGTTGCGCAGTGACACACAATTAATGCCTCATAATTTGATTCTAATAACAACATGTGCAAATATGCTAAATGAATTTCCATATTACTTATTTCCTCTAGATCATGGCTACCCGAAAGTGGTCCATAATCACATGTCTTTCTTATCTTCTTCAAGATTGTTCGATATATTTTCATCATATACCTCTCACATTTGATGAATTGGAAGATCACAAATCTCATAATCTTATTTACAAAAAATAAAAAAAATAAAAAATGCAAGTGGCTGCTAAATTCTTTGAAGTTACAAGAAGATATCACAGGAACATTGAAAGACCCTACGAACAAAATCAACCTGACACTAGACAGCAGGCATTCAGCAGTATTTGTGCACTCACGAGTGACCTGTAAAAAATGTTTGTATCTAATTCTTGGTGTTGCTGGATTTTGAAAATTTTACTGGTTAAGAAGATGAAAAATGATGCTCCAGAATAGACAACTTTTATTCCGTTGCTCATGGATGACACAAACATTATGTTGCCCTGGACTGGACCACACCCCTCTGACTTGGCTAGTGGATGACCATAAAATAAAAACATGTCCAGTTATACAGTCACAAATCTCACAGTGAGAGTTGACTGGACGGAAAGGATATTGGATATCTGTCTATGGATTGGACGGACTATCTGCAGTAAAAGGACTATTCATGACCATTTACGTTTCTGCCATCTCTGCTCTTTCAATTCTTTTTTTTCTTCACCAATCACCGAAATCAAAGTTAGCTCCATCAAAAAAAGTCCTTCCAAAGCTTATCGTAGAAACAACTTCTACAGAGTTCTGAGCTTCAGTAAAAAATTATGGTCGGACGATGATTTGCATGCTGATGCAGCAAAATTCTCCTTCACAACCCAATGTCGCCTGCGAATGACAGTGTAACCAAGGTGTACGATTAGCAAAGGTGATTAAGGAGTGACTCAGACTGTTTTCTCACTTTGCCCTTTTACTTTTTACATCCACCGACTTTTTTGTCACTTATGACATTGAAAAACTCAAATTCTTCTTCAAAGTAGACATACTTTGGTTGTGATAAGCACGGAGTGACCTCTCACCCATCCATGTTCGACACATACCGAGTTGAGATACATGGAAAACTTTGAGATGCATAATGCGGTACTAGCATATCACGAGTAGGAAAAGAAAATCAATCAATAACCGAAATTCAAAAAATAAACTCTATTTTTCGTTCTCATGATAAGTCAGTTAATGGTGTATAACAAAACTAGATTATGAGCCTCTCATTTGACGAACTGCAAATAACGACTTTCTGTGATGAAATAATGGTGATGCGACCTAGTGGGTGTTTTTTTTAGACTTGATACCTGACTTGGCTAAAATGATGGACCCTCTGAAAGCTTTTTCGTACATTATCTACTTCGACAAAATTGTACGAAGAAAAACAATCATCTACCGAAAACAAATTACCAATAACTGTTTGATTTGAAACCGCGGATATGTGCATATTGTTTGATATAAAATACTTTGGGAAAGATATTGGGGGCCCATTGCACACTATAAATTTGCTATGACATATAGGATATCCGTGTTTCATACCTTAAAAAATATTAAAGAACCGATACCAGAAAAACTAGTTATCCAAATTGAAGTGATTAGGAATCAACACTAACATAGTTGATAGAGCAATTGTCAAAATGACTAAGTTCTTTTTAACTCGCTTAATTGGGGTATATCCGCCGTCTATGGATTTTGTTCCCAAGTATAACGATAGTGCGGTAAGACTAAGTCATATGGGCTAGATTGAACTGCTAGATTAGCAGAAAAGTGTCACAGTTCAAAAAAAAAGTGTTGTCTATTTGTTAACACTAGTTCTCTCTCCTAGCATTTGCTCGCACTTGAACTAGCAGCGAGATAATAGCGCTGGGTGGTTCAGCACCACAAAATTCACCTTTTCGCTGAATGGTTCAGTGCTGGGAGATTTATTTTTTGATCCGACGGCTGAGATTAGTTGCGGTGAACCAAACAGCGTTGGGCGCTGATGTGGACTGCTAATCTAGCTGCTAGATTAGCAATGCCATAGGACTTAGGAGGTTGTCCTAGCTGACGTGGACTGCTAATCTAGCAGCTAGATTAGCACACCATAGGACTTAGCCTAATGGGTGTTCCCAAGTATAATAGTGTGCTAATGCATATAAAGTTACATAATTATCCTTCCCTTAATAATAGCTAAAACTAGTCCTCTTTTGCAGTTATATGGTCGTCATGGTATCTCTTCAACTACCATGATGACTTTTTATGTTTATGTTTTTGTCGTCATGTTCCTAGGATGAGTATCATGTCGACTTTTCAATTTTGAAAGTAACATTCACATGGTCGTCACGGTTTGCATCCCTAATTCTTGACGACCAATGATGTAGTAAGAATAGTCGTCAAGTTTTGAAAAGTTAAACCATGACGATTAATAACTCCCAGAAAACAAGTTTTTGTGTGTGTCCCATTTTGTGAGTCACGGTTTTGTATAAATAACATGAAGATTAATAAACATACGCCATTGTGTTGCATTTTCGACCATGACGACTGTAAACGCGAAAAAATAATGTTTGATCGGCATGTTTTGTTTCAATCGAGCATGTCGACGACGTTTGGTCGGCATTTTTTTCTTTCGAGCATGCCGATTTTCAGCTGGCATGCTTTGTTTCAGTCGAACGTGCGGACTTTTCATGGATAGAATTATAAAATTACTTATTGGGCATGCTTTG
The DNA here is from genome assembly GCA_023531105.1 of Papaver atlanticum. Classification (NCBI taxonomy): domain Eukaryota; kingdom Viridiplantae; phylum Streptophyta; class Magnoliopsida; order Ranunculales; family Papaveraceae; genus Papaver; species Papaver atlanticum. The sequence goes on from JAJJMB010014886.1 coordinate 1,710,252, forward strand.
TTTCAGTCGAGCATGCTGACTTTTCATGGACTGAATTCTAAAAAGCTGAATTCTTGCAATTATTTGACGAATAAAACCAACAAAATCCTCCACAATTCCATTTTTAGAAGTGTTTGAATACAGTAATTTATTTACGTTACAAAATCTCAAAAACTAACAAGATTCATAAGTTAAATCTAACAATAATCAAAATGTTTAGTTAACTAATTTAATCTAATTATATTTACTTTACTAATAAAATAGATTCCTGTTAATTAGTCAGGAGCAGTTTTACCATTATGAAAGTTATATGTTTATTGGGTCTTGGATTATACTATCTACCGGTTTTATATCTCTATCTCTTAATGACCTTATTTTGTTTTATTACATATCTACCGGTTAGTTATAGTATACACCAATTCGATGAGTTGGTTGAAATTGATTGATCCTTGAACATTGGTCTTTGGTACCGTTCAAGTTATTCCTCTTATATTCAATCAGGCTCGCAAATCCCTATTTGCTGATTGCGGATTGAATTAAGAGATAGAGATATAAAACTCTTTGATATACTTTTCTCTAGATTGAATCTGACTGTCTAGTTGATTCTCTTGAAATTATATTGGTGTTTGTCCATTCAGATTGCCAAATGAATTATTGGGTGTTGTTGTTGTAACCCCGCTTTTTCAATGTCAATTAGAATGAGATAATAATTGATGTCGTATACTTAATGAGGAAGGATCCCTTCACACTCCTATTATCACATTATCTCACACTTTACATGTCCTTTTCGTGAATAAAAACCAAACGATATTGTATTCGAAGCTAAGATTTTAGGGATATTTTCCTCTTATAAAGATCTACATACCTACTAAAAATGAGCACATTCCGAAACGTATAACTCCATCATCTACTACTTCGAAACTCAGCCGTCGAAAGTCAACAAATTCTCAAACGTTTTAATTAATATTGACAGATGATGAAGTTTCGTATTTCAGAATGTGCTCATTTTTAGTGGGTATGTAGATCTCTGTAAGACGTACATATCTCCAAAATCTTAACTTTGAATATGATACCGTTTGGTTTTATTCACACAAAAAAACCGTCCAAAGTGTGAGATAACGTAAAAATAAGAGTGTGAGGGGATACTCTCTCATACTTAATCAATTAATTTATTTTGTTGTGTGAATGGAAAATTATACCATAAAAATTAAAATTGTTGAGTTGTAGTTATATGGTCGTCAGTCGTCACGGTATCTCTTCAACTACATGACGACCTTTTATGTTTATTTTTGGTCATCATGTTCGTAGGATGAGTATCATGTCAACTTTTCAACTTTGAAAGTAACATTCACATGGTCGTCATGGTTTTCATCCATAATTCTCGACGACCAATGATGTAGTACGAATAGTCGTCAAGTTTTGAAAAGTTAAACCATGACGATTAATAACTCCCCGAAAACAAGTTTTCTTGTGTCCCATTTTGTGTGTCACGGTTTTCTTACAGTCGCCATTATGTTGCACTTTCGACCATGACGACTGTAAATGCGAAAAACCAATGTTTGGTGGACATGTTTTGTTTCAATCGAGCATGTCGACGACGTTTGGTTGGTACTTTTTCTTTCTTTCGAGCATGCCGATTAAGTTCAGTTAGCATGCTTTGTTTCAGTAGAACGTGCCGAATTTTCATGGACTGAATTATAAAATTACTTAGTGGACATGCTTTGTTTTAGTCGAGCATGTTGACTTTTCATGGACTGAATTCTGAAAGACTGGATTCTTGCAATCATTTGACGAATTAAACCAACAAAATCCTCCACAATTCCATTTTCAGAAGTGTTTGAATAAAGTAATTTATTTACGTTACAAAATCTCAGAAACCAACAAGATTCATAAGTTAAATCTAACAATAATCAAAATGTTTAGTTAACTAATTTAATCTAATTATATTTACTTTACTAATAAAATAGATTCCTGTTAATTAGTCAGGAGCAGTTTTACCAATATGAAAGTTATATGTTTATTGGGTCTTGGATTATACTTCCTAATGACCTTATTTTGTTTTATTACATATCTACCGGTTAGTTATAGTATACACCAATTTGATGAGTTTTTTTTTAGTTATTTGATATATATATTATAATAAAGAAATCGTCTATTAGTTATTTGAAAAAACCAATACATCTTTTCCGGTTCAAAAACCAATGGCTCCGGTTCCTTTTCCGGCGATTTTTCTGGTGAATAAAAACCAGAAAAATTCGCCAGATTCAATCGAGCTATTCTCGTTTTCATGATTCCCTTTTTGTTTTTCTCTTTCGTTTTAATTTTTCTTTTCCCTCGGCATCAGTTTGTGTGTTTTCTTTGTTCGTCTCTTTTGAGGTTTTCTTTTTTCTTTTTAGGGTTTTTCTCCATTACTATGCCTAGAAACACCAGGTCTTCATCTTCACGGCCTCAGCATCCTTCTGTTGTCGCGCCCCTTGATATTGCTATCCCATTGTCTTCTTCCTTTGGAGATGGTAATGATGGTTTCTTCCATTGTCCCTTTAAGGGTTTTCATAGCTGTTGTGATGGCGTTAATGGGAGGGGATATGTTAATGGTTTGTTCATCCGGCATGTGCAGGACAAACACTTCAACAACGATGACAACAGAACATTCTACGGAGAACTCATTGCCACGGATTCAAGGGTTTATCAGGGCTGGGAAAGAGTTATTCATCTTCTTCATATGTGGCTATGTTGAAAATGCTTGCATCTGCATGCTTGGAAGCTTCCCTGTAAAGGTAAAAAAGGTTCCAATCATGGAGACGTTATTCCCCGTCCTGCAGATGGAACAACTTTTGTTATTCATGGTTTGCCGGCACCTGTAAACCTCCCTGTAACGCCTGTTGCAAGTATTTCTTCGCCGGATACCACTGCAGTCGCAGATGAGGCTGATTTTTCATTAGAGCTGTTGCATTTGGCTTTACAGAGACAGGTTTCCACTGTGTCTTGCATTCCTCACCAATGCAAGCTTTCTTTCTCCATAACTCTTAAGTTCTGCCTTGACAGAATTCTGTCCAACCTAGATAATGTCTCAGGTTGGGTGAGGCTTCTACTTCTTCCCACTGTCACTTTGCAGGTATATAGACCCAAGATTTCTACGGAGAAGAAGTCGGGTATGAGAAGAAAGCTCCAAGTTAGGGACATTAACCAATCTCTCTCTGATTGGAAGGAGAGTAGTTCCGGCTTAAATTTGGTCCGTAAAATGATCCAGCACCCTATGCCTTTGCCGCGCAAACAACCACTTAGGAAGAAACAAGATATGGCCAACTTAAATGCCTGTAAGAAGAAGATGAGTTGTGGGCACTTTTCAGCTGCGATCCATGTTTTGTCCTCCAGTGGTGTTGCTGATGTGATTTAAACTTTATTGTAGTAAAAGGTTCGTTGAGACTTGTGAAGATTCGAGTTTTTAAATTTAATAAAAATATACAATAATATTGCAATTGGTGCAAGAGGTACTGGGACTAAAGATTTAGCCAATCTTCATAACATAAGGTTCACTTATTTATTCTCAACAATTTTAGCTCAAGAAATATAAACATGGACTCTATTTTTGCCAAGGTAGATTCTCAAAACATTGATTGTAAATGTTAAGCATGGGACATCAAATCACCTAAGCTAAGCATGACCCATCTAATCAAATGACAACCAATTTAATCAAATCATATTTCAATTAATTTTAGTGCAAAAGTCATAAAAAAGAATAAAACAAATTTACCCATGTATGAAGTTCGGCCTCCTCCGTCGTCCCAGTGTTCGGGTTTAGCTCCTCATATTATAGACACTCTCAAAATATTTTTTATTTGCTCAAAAATTGTTTACAATGGTGAAAACGGAGAAAATAGTAAAAAACAGTAATTTGCGACGCACAAAAATCGTCACAAAATGAACGATACAAGAGAAGTGCTGTAGACTCTGTTCCGCGGTCACTGGAAAGGAGTTGGGAACTGTCGCATTTAAGCAACAGTTTTCAACGACTTTCCTTTACAGGCTTTTGTTCTTCGTGTTCTTCAGTTCTGCAGCAGCAGAACCCGAGTTTCTGCAACTCGTGATTTCTTCTTCTCTTGCTCTCCTAAGCTCCCCAAACTCTCGACACCTCTTCTCTGAGTCCCCAACAACTATTTATAACCCGACAGCATCGAAATCTCACGTAATAACTTCATATAATTCTCCATTATTCTTCACGGCCTATTTAGGAAATAATCCAGATTTTTGATTTCTCCACGCGTTCTGAAGCTGCCAAATTGCCATATTTATCTCTGCCACGCTCCAAAGTGTTGCTCGAGCCAACAAACTTGCACAGAACTCGTTCAAACTTCTCCAAATCCCGTGAATATCTTTTCCATGCACGAACT
>JAJJMB010014886.1:1714631-1755162 GCA_023531105.1 Papaver atlanticum
GTTCAAACTTCTCCAAATCCCGTGAATATCTTTTCCATGCACGAACTTCCCTGTTCTCAACTCTTGGATTATCTAGCCAAATTCAGTCGAAACTAAAGCCCAAAACATGTTTATTAGGTCATATCACAACTACCCATAAAAAATCAGCCCTTGAATCTACCTCCAACCCCATCAAATCTTTGATCTAAATTCTGCCAGTGAATGAAATGATTTCCCGCCAAAACAAGAAATTCAAATTAAGAAGAAGGGGTGCCTTGAATACAAAATGCGGGTGCCTTTAGTACTCTATCCTGGGGTGTAAAACACCACTTTACGAGCCAATTTCGCCGCAAGAGCTTATTTATCTAAAAATACCTACAAAGACATAAAATAACAAAATAAATACAAAATCGAATACTAACAATATATACAATTGAGACATATTAGACACAATAATACGTCTATCAGTTGCCCCTCGCAACGAATCCACTCTCGCTGAATTACAAAAGAAACATCCAGCAGCGCCGCTCCCCTCTATTCCTTCGGAACCGGTTTGTGCTGACTCGATTGTTGTTGATTCTAAGGAGGTTCTTGGAGCCATTAAGAGTTTTCCCAGAGGGACCTCTTGCGGTCGAGACGGTTTGCGTGCGCAACATTTAACAGATGCATTGAGTGGTGCGGCATCAGCTGTAGCAGACGATTTGGTAGCTTCAATTACAGGGGTTGTTAATCTATGGATGGCCGTAAAATGTTCATAGCTAGTGCACCCCTAACACCATTATTGAAGCCGGGTGGTGGGATTAGGACCATAGCTGTTGGTACCATTGGGCGTAGACTGGTCTCTAAGATTGATGCTTTATCTGTCGGCAAGGCTATGACTTCTTACTTGGGAGATCATCAATTCAGGGTTGGTGTGCCTATTGGAGATGAGAGTATTTTACACGCTGTAAATAGTTTGCTAGAGTTGAAAGGTCAGTCCGCCGGTATGTCAATGCTGCTAGTTGACTTCTCTAATGCTTTCAACATGGTAAGTCGGTCTCACCTCATAAAGGAAGTTCGACTCCATTGTCCAGGTATTTCACGTTGAGTGGAGTTTTGTTATAGTAGGCCTCCTAGACTTTATTATGACTAATACATTTTGTACTCAGCTCTTGGTGTGCGACAAGAGGACCCCCTCGGTCTTTTGTTGTTTGCCTTGACCCTTCATCCGCTTGTGAAAACCATTGATTCTCAGTGCAAACTTGATTTGCACGCCTGGTACCTTGACAATGGGACTATTATTGGAGACACTCTTGAGGTGGCTAAAGCTCTGAGTTTCATTGAGTATGAGGGCCCGGTTAGAGGTTTACATCTTAATATAAAGAAAACGGAGGTATTTTGGCCTACCACTGATCCTAGAAGTTTTGATGAAGATGTTTTTCCTCTTGATATCGACAGACCTTCTACTGGTGTTAAGCTCTTGGGTAGGCCAGTGAGTCTAGATTTAAACTTTATCAGCGATATGGCGTTGGCTAGAGTTCACAAGACTATTCAGCTTATGTCCTCTATAAAAAAACTCAAGGACCCTCAGAGTGAGATGTTATTACTTCGTAACTGTACTGGTATGTCCAGACTGTATTTTTCTTTGCGCACTACCAACCCTGCATCTTTACAACATGCCTCGGAAGTATTTGATGATCATTTATTTCAGTACTTGAGACTCTTGGTCACAGGGGATGGGGCGGGTTTTGGGACGTTGCAACTGCGAATTGCTACTCTCCCTATTAAGGAAGGTGGCCTTGGTATTTACACTATGGCAGACACCCGTAACTATTGTTATCTGGCTTCTCAGAGTCAAACGGTTTTGGTACAAAAGGTGATTCTTGGTAATTTATTCTCTTCAGACAAAGGTTCTGCTTATCAGTCGGCTCTTCAAAACTTCATCCAGGTATGTGGTTTACCTTCTAATTATTGTGTTGATAATACTGCCCCCCCTTCTATGCACTCCCTGGAAGTCACTTATTTTGACGCAATTAAGAAGCAAATCCCAAACCAATTTTCAATGTTTGTAAGAGATTCCATTTTTTGGCAGTGCAACCGTGTTAAGCATGCTCAAGATTACCTATTGGCTGTACCCATTAGTGGTTGAATCAATGTCTTGGTCCTAGACAGTTTCGAGCTATTGTTTGCTACCGACTTGGTATCCCCTTGTTTGTCGAAGGTGGCTTATGTTCTAGCTGTAATAGGCCCATGGACATTTTTGGTGACCACACTCTCCATTGTGCCAAGGATGTTGGGATCAAATTTCGGCATGACCTGGTACGTGACATAATCGTCGACATCTGTTACAAAGCTGGTGTACCCGCGAGTAAAGAAGCAGCCCTTGGTTTTCTATATGATGATAATAGGGACTTGCGCCCTGCTGATATCCTTGTTCTTAATTAGGAGAATGACCAAGATGTTTGTATGAGGTATCCGAGATTTTGTCCCAAGACAAGCTATTTCCAATGTTGTTTTACGCAAACGTAACAAATATCTAGATCAATGTGTTTCACATGGTTATGGCTTAGGTGTTTTAGCCTTTACCACACTGGGGGAACTTGGGGATGATACCTTGTGTTTTTTTAAGAGACTGAAGAATTGTCTAGTTTGTAATGATGTCAGTAGTGGTGTAGGGAAATTTCTTTTTTATAGACTAGGCGTTGATATTCTGAAGGGAGTTGGTGCTCACTTGTTGCTAGGCTTCCAACTAAAGTTCTGTATGATTTTATCGACTGATTTCAAGGTCATAGAACATAATTGATGTCAATTATTTTTTTCGTGAAGTTTTTTTTTATTTACCCAAATACACCACAATTATTTAAATATCAACATATAAGTCCTTTATCAAGTGTGATCGTCTATGGAAAAAGTCGAGACAATACGACAACTATGATATACACTTTGTGTGATCTTCTATGGATACGAGATCGAGACAATACAATAACAAAGTGTTCACTTGATAATAGGTACAGTATTAAACCAATACACTATAAGATCAATATCAAGTGATTAGGATTAATGCACAAGTGTATTTACTTTATTATAATATAAAACAACTATAATGCGGAAGTAAAGTAAATAACACAACACAATATTTTGTTAACGAGGAAACTGCAAATGCAGAAAACCCCCGGGACCTAGTCCAGTTTTGAATATTCTCATAATTAAGCCGCTATAAAAAATATAATACCAAATTCGTATAGTTGAGACCAAGTAGACTACCCCTAGCTACTTAGTTTCCTCAGTATCCCTGCGCCTTCGACTTCTAGATCACGCACGTGAATAACTACTCTTTTGGATCGTATTCCAAACAACAAAGGAATGAATATGTTTGGTAACCACTCTAATCAATCTTTGCTAAAAGATTTGTATGAGTTGTTGACAAAGGCTCTTTACTAGTAGGAAAAGAAAATCAATTAAAAACCAAAATTCAAAAAATAAAATCTAGTTTTTCGTTTTCATGATAAGTCAGTTAATGGGGTATAACAAAACTAGATTATGAGCCTCTCATTCGACGAACTGCAAATAACAACGACTTTCTATGATGAAATAATAATGGTGATGCAACCTAGTGGGTGTTTTTCTAGACTTGATACCTGACTTGGTTAAAATGATGGACCGTACATTATCTACTTTGACAAAATTGTACAAAGAAAAACAATCATCTACGGAAAACAAATCAACGATAACTGTTTGATTTGAAATCGCGGATATGTGCATTTTGTTTGATATAAAATACTTTGGGAGAGATATTGGGTGCACATTGCAAACTAACATAATTTAGGACATTTGTGTTTCATACCTTAAAAGATGTAAAAGAACCGATACCAGGAAAAACTAGTTATCCAAATTGAAGTGATTTAGGAATCGACACTAACATAATTTATAGATCAATTGTCAAAACGACTAAGTTCTTTTTAACTCATTTTAATTTGGGTATCCATGGGATCTATGGATTTTGTTCCAAAGTATAATAGTGTGCTAATGGGTGTTCCCAAGTACAATAGTGTGCTAATGCATATAAAGTTATCTAATTATCCTTCCCTTAATAATAACTAAAACTAGTCTTGTTTCTTAGTTTTAGATCTAAACCTCATTCATTTCCTTCTCATTCTTCACCGACCTAATGATCAATTTCTTTTTTTCTTCACTATATTTCATCATTTTTAAAATGAAAAACATGTCTGTTGGAGCACTGCTCGGTCGAACTCGTAAGCGTTGCTATCTCAAGCTTGTTTGTCAATGTTAGTGATCAAAACTATAAGTCTTGATTTATAGTCTACTTATAGTGATGTCTCGGACTAGGATAGATTGTGTAGTTGAGCATTAGACTTCATGGCGTTCATCAAATTGAAGACGAAGAACTACTAAGGAGAGCTTATGGAACTTCATCAACAAATGGTATGTGGAGACTAAAACTCATCTATCACTTGGAAAGTCTATTTCTACTCTATCTCCTATATTGAGACAAATGTCGTTTATGGTTTTCGATTATACACATTTGAGATTTCGAGCTGAGATTAACTCGCTTACATATTTCTCGGAATATGTGTTGGTAAGCTTTCGCTTCAACCAAGTTCATCTTATATTCTTGACGAAAGTCAAAAGATGATCACGTGAAAATCGTCGAGTAACATCTTACATGGTTTGTGTGATACAATCATTTGATGTAGGCTTAAAATGTTTCGTTATGATTATTTCAATATCTTGAAAATTGCTTTGATGCTAATAGTGTGTGAAAACGGCCATTGTCATCCTCTAAGAAAGTTTCAATGATTGAAATAGAGTTTATAATACTTAACAATCATTGGATTATAAACACAGTGTGCATTCTTGCACGTATGTGATCCATGACCGGAACTAAAGTATGCGCACCCATATGCGTACTTGTAGTTGTGAAATTCCATGTACTAAGTACACATACCTATACGCATACTTGCATACGGTATAGGTCCGGGAATTTCTGCTGGGTTTTGGAAGTGTACTTAAGTATGCGTACCCGTTCGCATACTGGCGAACCCAAACTCAGACCGTCTACTTAAGTATGCGTACACGTTTGCATACTTGAGTGGTTAAAGTTCTAGAATTGGTTTGTTCATGAACTAATACATTTATATATTAAGGAATGCATTCTTTGCAAACCGTGGCTATAATGTTCATGAATTTATTCGAGTGAATCAAACCAATTTTGCTTTAATTGTGTTCTTGTATACTTCTATGAGAATATAGCAATTGAACAACTCTTTAACTAGTTTCATTTGAGTCATTTGAACTAGTTATGGTTAAGATGAATATGGTTGATATGAGAGTGTTCATATAGCTAACCTCGGTTAACTACGGTTGAGCCAACATGGTGTACACGTTTAGGTATGGTTACATAAACCTAAATGAGGGTACATTTCATTTGTGTATAACAAGCTAAGTTCGATCTAACGGTTGAAAGATATTAGCTTGAATCTAATTAGGATTTCATCTAACGGTGAATATTGAATGCTTTGTTACCAAGGTAACTTAGATTGCAAACCTGATTTGAAAACTATATAAAGGAGAACTCTAGCAACTGGGAAACCTAATCCCCACACCTCTTGTGTGATACTAGTTGTATAAGCTAGAGTCGATTCTCCTTTAACCTTAGGTTTTTCACGAAACTCTGTAGGTTAACGACTTAAATACTTCATTGGGATTGTGAAGCCAGACCCAACTATTTTATTTATAGTTGCGTGATCTGATCTTGCTGTTTCTATCGTATTTGAGTACTATCTTCTTTAAGACAATCTTGTTCCATTAGAGACTGAACAACTTCATTGATGGGTCCTGCAAACATGGTAAAGCTCCAGACAGTGAGAAGGTGTGTTCAATCCCCAAGTACAATTCTCATGAATTAATATTTTCCTTGAAGACACGCTTCAATCCATTGCATTCACTGGTAGGATGGCTGATGATAGTATTTGGGATTTCCATTTCTTGTTCAGTTGGTGATCGTCTGACAAGAGGTAACTTGATTGCACCTTGAATCCACACCTCCAGGAACTCAATTACTTCTTTTTGGGAAGAGGAAAGTTTACAACTGTTTAAGGGTCTCTCACTTGCCAATGTTGTTGGCGTTGAGCCAGAGATGGTGTAGCTTTGACTTGATTTTCTCTTGACGGAGGTCATGCCTATGATGCTGGAGTTAGAGATGGTGATGGGGATGCACGCACAAGATGCTGCATCTCTGAAGCGGTGAATTTCCTCTTGCTCCTTCAGTGACAATGCTTACAGAAATTCGAAGATTGTATTGCTTGTTGATGACGTATGCTTCAAAGAGTCTCACGAGGTTCTTCAGTCTTGGTGGATCTGGTACTCCCCGACAAGGCAGGTGACGTGGTAGCCGATCGTTTGGACGCTTCTTGGAGTTCATAGATGTTTGGAAACGTGAGTTTTCCAATAATGCTCGATAGGCAGGAATCTTTCCATTGATTCATAACTCCATAAGTTATTATTTAGTGATATTTGGATCATGACAGTCCAACGCCTAGATCCTGACATTCTTCACGTGTGATGAAATTGACTTGTTGATCCTTTAATTTGTGCTTCATCATCTCCTAGTATAGGATCTTTGGAGGTTCTAGGATCATCAGTGGATGTTGAAGCATTCTTGAATTGCTCTATCTAGTGTTGCTCAGTGGCTTGAGAAAATTGAGTAACTCCAGTGATCATGTCTCCTTCATTTTCAGCAAGAATATCTTACGTTTATATCAGATCGGCTGTGGCAGGCAAAGCTTGATTGTTTCTGGCTTTTTTGAAAAGACGAGGGTACCCAAATACACCACAATCTTTTAAAGGAACGTAAGGCGCTCTGGCGAATTGTCATCCATCAAAAATTTGGTAGTAGTGAGTTGGATTTCTTTCCTAATGCAACTAATAAATCTGTATGCAAAATCTTGTAGGCAGATATACTAAAATCTAAGGATATGGTAATGCATAATACATTTATTCATGTAAATAATAGTGGCAAATATTTGTTCTGAAAAGACATATGGATAATCAGAAGTGGGATTTATTACACAATTGATTGAAGGGGGGCATTGAATTCAACTGAATGAGATGGATGATGTGTGTGCTTGGAAGGCAGGTAATTCTTTTTCTATAGTGAAGTGTTACTAGAATCTCGTTGAGGATGGTTTTATCTACTTTCCTCACAAGGTTGTATGGAATCACAAGGTGCCCATGAAAATGGTATTCTTTACTTAGACTCTTTGCTATGAATCTGCTCCAACTTTAGACTCCCTTAGAAACACAATTCTGATAAATGGGTGCATAATGTGCAACAAAGATGCGAAATCCAATTCGCACTTATTTTTACACTGTCAGACGACAAGAAAGATATGGAATTCTGTCTGGATTGTTGTGGCTACAAATGGGTATTCCATGACTCTATTAAGATAAATTTATGAGGATGCGGAAAGAAGAAAGGTTCCTTAAATAAAAAGAAGGTATAGGGACTCATTGCATTTTGCAATATGATGGACAATTTGGAGTGAGAGAAACAAACGTACGTTTCAAGGAAGATCCATAAATAAAACATGCTTATTGATGATGTGAAGATTCTGATTTACAATTGGTCTCCGTGTTTTAAGACTTTTGACGGTATTTCTTTAGATTTGGTGATTAGGAATTGGAAAGCTGCTATTGCATAATGTCCCTACTGCTCCCATACTAGATTCTTGAAGGAAAAGATGAAGAAGGGCGAGGAACATTGGAATCAGCAGAAGTGAATCCACGCGCCCAAAGACCGATAATCTGAATGGGTGTTCTGGCCAACTGCTTGTCATGATCTATTCAAATATGGTAAGCCAGGGGAAGAATCTGAAGCTGTTAAGTTTTTATCTTTACCGGAATCTGAAGCTATTAAGTTTTTCTCTTTACCGGGTGTCAATGATATATTTTGGTGGGAACGATCCCATTGCTATATGGAACTATGGTCAGACCAGTCTTGACAATCTCCTCCAACAAGCGAAGGGTATCACCTTCTCTGAATTTCTTAGCTGTAATATGAATACGACGAAGGCCTACACTCAAAGGAAGAAGATTTCTCATTTGGATAGCATCAGCATATGTAGCATTAAATTTGGCACGTGTAAAATCTTTCTTCTTACACCTCACAGGACCAAAAAGGTCGTAAGACTTGATGGTAGTCTTGACCTTACTACGGATCCAACACTCATTAAGCATACGGCAGAAGTTTCCAGTGTATTGCATAATCCCTCGGACTTGAGTTTTATTCGTAGGATCATCTCTATCGACAACATTTCGTAATAGAAGGGGTCTAGTCTACTAAATATAGGAAGAAGCATACCTGCGACTACCAAACCAACACTCACCAGCAAGTTGTTCTCATCATAAGGGAAGTATTCATATATATATATATACTCAGTGAGAACATCCGGACCATCAAAAAAAAAATAATCTCAAACTAGTTTAGACGATAAAACTTGGAGATCTGAGCAAGACTCCAACTTCGTAAGTTATCTTAATCCTCCAACTCCATCTTTTGCAATTCATAATGCGGAGGCGGTGGAGAAAGATCTTCAAAAACAACCTCTACGGGGATACCCTCCTCGACTTCCTCAACTTCCTCAGGTACCTCAGGAGGCGAAGATGGTGTATCGCCAGGATGAGTTATCCGAGAAGGGGGTTGAGAGAAAAATCTACCATTAGAATCTATACGGGTAGGTTTTTTCGGAATCCTGATTATCACTAACACCAACAGAAAGTTTAACTATCAATTATCAGTAGAAGAAAGATGATCACAACATCATATACTTTTGATCATCAATGGTCCATTGAGAAATCTATTTAGCATACTCGGAGATAAAAACCTATCTCAAAGAAACAAAACACAGCAAGAGAATGTGATGATTATCACGTTTATGGCGGAAAAAATGCAGAACCCAAAATTGAAATTAGCATGATCGTAGCAATCGAAACAAAAACTGGGGCATGCAAGCACTGGTTTCGATAAAGAAAAACAAATCATACGAAACAAAAAAGTGGTTGTCACTTACAAGATGTGAAGAACAAAGTGTTGCAGCCAAAATCTTGCTAATCCTGTGTTATACCATTGCTCGGTTGAACCTACCAAGCATTGGTATGTCAAGTTTGATTGTCATATTTTAGTATCAAAACTCAATTAGAGTCGCTTGATTAAATATACTAAACACCAATTTCGTTTAGGTTAAACTAGAAAGTCTAGGAATGTTGTCACATACAAGTATTACTCTGAAGACCTGAAGACGTATCGATTACAACGAAGACATCATCTTTCCACTTGAGGTATTGTGATACTGACTTGACTTGTTTCCATTCCTATCGTGGCTTTCAAGTCGTTTAAGATTGAAAACATAACATGCGAGGTTATATTTAATACTCTAGTATTAGATTTGATCATTTTAGTATGATCAAAGTGTCAAGGATGAATATTTGATTATGAAGTATAACGTTTATCTTTTGAATTTCGTAAATGTGACATCGACATAATCTACATAACTCGTTACTTGATTGTGTATTGGATATAGGTGTGATTTTATCCTAGGAAACTATGTTTGATTACATATGTTTAAAGGAAGTAAATATACGAAACTTGTTTCGTAATCGAAAGGAAATCAATAGGCGTTTTGGTCCAGTTTTCATTGAAGAATCTATTGGATGACCAATTCGAACCTAGGTTATAACTTTGGTAGAACCGATCTTGACTTATGTTGAGAGCTATGATAGAACTGAACTTTACCTAGTTTAGGACATGCGGTAGAACTGATCTTGACTTATGTTGAGAACCTAGGTAGAACCGATCCTTACCTATTTTGGGGTATATGGTAGAACCGATCCTACCTATTGTTGGGAGTCATGGTAGAACCGATTCTTACCTATATTGGGAATCTTGATAGAACCGATCCTAGCTATTGTTGGGAATCATGGTAGAACCGATCCCTACCTATATTTGGATACTTGGTAGAACCGATCTTAACTTATGTTAGGAATCATGGTAGAACCGGTCCTAAGAGCAAAACGATCCTTCATATTCACATATTACTTTACTGTTTTGTGTGACTTTGGAATTAGGGTTTGCTAATTAGGAAAGTTCCAGATGTCGACATAATTTGGACATGAGTATAATTCTTATCTTTTATTGCCCAAATATATTCCTTGATACTCTAGGTGATCCCGATCCGAAATATTGAGAATCTTTTAATTAAGAGTTTTCGATTATATGCTTTTGATTTTTTAGCAAATCAAAACATTTCTCTTGGAAAGTTATATTAGTTAATTGCTAAACTAATATTAGATATTTTCTAATGAGAGATTTCGGAATTACAGGTTGGATATTAGTTGGAAATAGGAAAACCGAAATTAGGTACTTATTGCATATCTTGAGAATATTTTCGGTTTTGGAATTTCCTTGTTGTCCAAATAACCTTGGTCTATAAATAGTTGAGTTTTCATTTCTAGCAAACTATCCTAAGAGCGAGGAAAACTTCACTTGTGTTGTTTCTGGTGGAGCCGTCTATCCGGGGAGGAAAGTACCCTAATTAGGCGAAATCTCTTACGACCGCTCGTTTAAAGACTTTTGTGGGATCAAGAAGCTCTACGAGTACCGTTGGTGGGAAACTAGATAATTTCATTGTTATTTGAGTTTTCAATTATTAATTTGATTGACTAACGGTATTTGAAACTTTGATTGGACCTAGTTTGATTATTCTTGAGAACCTTCTCTTCTGACATAAGGGTAACTCAAACTAGATCAAAGTATTGACGGGGTCTTTAGAACTGTTTTTAGATCTAAAGACAACTTGTGATCATCCATTGTTAACAGACTCCGTTCTGTATGTGATTGATCATAAGTGATTCAAATTTATGTTGTTTAGGTACATAAGAAGGCAATGAACATTTGAAGACAAGAATATTTTTCTTATTGGTTTTCGTATCTCGTGATTTGTGTACACATCATGATCGGATGAGATACGACTTAGATCCGGTTTATCTCTTGATAGATTTGATCATAAAGTCGTTTAGATGGGCAACTATCATTTGGTGGTATTCTTCAATATTCGAATCTGATAGTTGTGAATCCGAATCTAAATTTTTGATTTGGATTGATCTTACACGACAAAGGAGTTTACTTGTTTAAACGGAAGATCCTTTGTCATAACTCAACGAATCCTTTTCTAAAAGATAATTGGAGTAGATACCAAACAACTTTGTTCCTTTACTGTTTGGAAGACAATCAAAAGAAGTTGAGTGCTTAAGACTTTACATCGGTAAAGCAACTCAAGATTGATTTTATGTCTTAGGATTCACGTGCGTGACCAGTAGGTCGTAGGCGCGGGGATACTAAAGGAACTAAGTAACTAGGGGTAGTTTACTTGGTCTCGAATATACGAAGTTGGCAGACTGGCAGTGTACTTTGTGTAGAGGCTTAATTCTGAGAGTATTCAAAACTGGACTAGGTCCCGGGGGTTTTCCGCATTTAAGGTTTCCTCGTTAACAAAATCTTGTGTGCGTTAGTATGACTGGGGAAGGTCCGTGGTCGATGAAAATACAAATATGTACGGAAGAATATCAGATCTCGATGGACCTGGAGACAGCGAAGATGTCCCTGATGGGAAAGACATTATAAATACTGAGCTTCACTTCCAAAGAAGGGACATGCAATTACTGAAACTTATACTTATTGAATGCTAAGAGTTAGAGTACAAATTCTTGATATTAGTTATATTTAATTCCTTTGATAGCATCGAATACCTCGTAACTTCACCAAAAACTTAATACAATCACTATTCATTACCCCGTGGACGTAAACGAAAGTCGAACCACGTAATCTGTTGGGTTACTTGATAACTTAGTTGCATTCACTTTATTATCTTGTTTATCGTTATTGCAATCTTTATCTTGATCACCTTTTATTTACTCAGCAGTATTAGTTCAATTGAGACATCTTTACTACTTAGTATATGATCCTCTGAGTTGTTCATATTACGTAGACTTATCGGAAAATTAGTAGTCACATATAGTGTTAATATACTTTACAGTTGTGTTGCGTATTTGGTAGGTTAGTATATAACATTTCAGTTTGCTTCATGGGGTTTCTACCTTTGGGTTTTTGGTGCATCTGACCATAGAAGTAGGAAATGAAACCCAAGGCCATCCCTTTTTCTCTTGTGAAATTCTCATAGAATGTTATCACAGCTGCAATTTGCGAAAACGCAAGAAAACTGCAGTCATGACTCCAGCGAAGAGCGAGGAGGTATAGAGTATAATCCCCACTCTCCTGATAAACGTCATCCACCAAACTACCATGTTTGAAACTAACAACAAGTAGTACGTTTTTGCTCCCAATCCAAATTGACTTGCTTCTATGCATTGCCTGCAAATATAGGAACAAATATTTAAAATAGGTATGTATATACAATCAAAATCAGGTTGCTCCGAATCCATCCAAATTGACTTACCATGAAATCCTGATTTATGAGACCTACGATTGTGCAAATCACACATAGCAAAGAGGGCCACAAAAACTTGAAACTGTAACACAATATAATAAGTCATGGCTTGATTGGCCTTACCATAAGTTCTGCCGAATGAATTTTGAAAAAGCGCAACCAAACAAGATATGATAGTCATCCTTGACGAGAGTGACAGAAAGTGGACAAATTGGGTCTAGATGTAGATAAAAAATATCGCATTACCTAAGCTGAGCGAGTCAAGAAGAATTAACAGTGCGAAAGAGAGGTTCGCATCGAGCTCGATGATATAACCCTAATGAGTTACTATTGAGGTAAGCAATGACGTCATAATATTGATGTGCGAAAATAAGGTTCACGTGTTAAGTGTGATACCTTATGCGAAAGAAAGGTTGACTTCTCTCTGTATCAACGCGATGGTATCGCATAGAGATGGCCGAAATAATAGGCGAAAATGAGGGCTTTATAAGTAATATTAGCTGTCATCCATTATGTAAAAGACCTATATAAGGGGCAAGAGATCTCTTGATATATATAGCTGTCGCAACAGACTACTTTACAAAGTGGGTCCAGGCAAAAGCTACTCAACACATCTGTGACTGCGATATATTTTTATTCATCTTTGAGAACGCCATTTGCAGATTTGGAATCCCAGTCAAAATAGTTTCGGATAATGGGAAACAATTTGAAGGAGAAAACATTGAGATGTTATTTAACGCATTTAATATCGGAAAGTCCTTTTAGTTTCACCATATTCTTCAAATTTTGGGTAAGGAAAGCTTGTTATAGACGACAACTGCATTTATCGATTATGGCGTAAGCTTCTGTTTAACCCAAATGAACGTAAGGAATGAGGTCGATACAAGTTGTTTGTAAGAAGGAGACATATGGCTGATACAGGAAGGAATGATAAACCATACGAATACATTAAACTGCCTATTCCTAGACTTAGGCCCAGTAGAGCAGCATAGATGTGTTGATATCAGGTGGTGTACTATCGCGCCGAAAATAAAGAATTGGGAGTGAGATGATTAGTATGGGAAATCCTGACATCAGTAACCAACTTGATAACCATTTCCTGCTACCTCCATGTAAGCATTTGTGAGTGGGATTATACACTACCTAATACAGTGAACACATTTTAGTAATTTCTTCATTAGTCTTCATTTCTAATGGGGCCGCCAATGCTTGATCTATATCGGCCAAGTATGAATCGTCTATCCTTTTTCTTATGGAGAGCAAAAGATATCGATATTCTCTGTCAGCAAGGCCATATTTGATTTTTCTCATGTTAGTATGAAATTTCACAAGATGCCCCTTTGACATAGAATATGAAATTCACAAGACGGCTGCCTCTTGGATATAGAATGGCCAAGTTTTTGAGTAACGTAGTTTTCTTTTCCTTAATGCTACATGTATAACGTTCTTTATCACTACTTTTGGTGATATTCATTGTTATCGATTCTAAGCGATGTTATTTACCCATTCGAGTCAGATGTACGAGACGAGTCGGATATCAAAAAAATGAAAAATCAGACAATCTAACATCTTATTCAGACGCCTAGTCGAATTCTGATCACAAATCAGATCCAAACAAACAAGACCTTTGTGAAGGTTGTTGGGCTGAGTATTTTAATTCCCATTGACTAGGTCCTTTTTCACCGTCCAAAAGAGTGGGAGACTAAGTTAACAGACTCAGTCCATAAATAGAAGACTCGGCCAGTTGGCCACCGCATGTATCACTGAAAGATGCCGGCCGGCAGTGGTGGAATAGGTAATTATCCATTTAATCACCACCGGCCTTCAACGTGTGCACAATAAACTCAACGAGTTTTTTACTGCTGGAAACAGGTTGGCTCGTAACACTCTCTTTTCTTACCAAAGCTAGTCAACAGAATAGAACTATATATTGCCGGGCTTTCTGGTGCTTGACTTTTCAAAACCAAAACTCCACCATCAAAATTCTCAAACAAAATCTATCCATTTTTAAATGATTACAGTCATTCTCATTGCCAATTAAACAACCCATCGTTTCTACTTTCTGCACCTCACGTTTCCATTTTTAACAAAATAACAAGAAACCAGACAACTATCTCCATTTTCATATCTTGCTTCGTCCTAAATTCACTCTTTGCTTGTTTCTAACATTCCAATATTGATTTTCCAGTGGGTTTCAGGGTTCATCTTCTCATGTAACAATATGGTATTAAGAGCACATGAACATGAAAAACGAGCCGCGAAGAAGTGGAAATCGTTTTCAGCAAAAGTGATATTAGAGATTAAAAGGAAAAACGGCAATTGTAGTAGTAAGCATAAACAAGTTCATAATTATTCCGAGTCTGAAGAGAATTGTACAGTTGATTATACAGATTCTGATAAAAATCAGAATTACTGTCTCATTAATTATTGTAGTCTTAAAGTGGATGATAATAGTAAAATTCCTAAAGTAGAAAAACCTCCAGCTGGAAAATATCCTGAGATCAAAGAAGATCCAAAGAAGATGAAGCCTGACAAAATTTCAGGTATTCTTTTCTCTATTACATTTGTTTTCTTTAACAATTCATGTTTTTTTTCCTGTGATTTTCGCTGCATTTGTTGAGTTTTTAATCATCTGAATGAGTTATGTCCATTGATTTGTTGCCTAATTCTATATCCAACATTTCATTTTATTGGTTGCTGAATTTATTTGCTAATTATTCCTTATTTAATCATCAGATGCGGAAATGATCAAGGAAAGGTTCGCGAAGTTGTTATTAGGCGAAGATATGTCCGGTGGTGGAAAAGGAGTTTCGTCGGCTCTGGCCTTGTCGAATGCGATTACCAATTTGGCAGGTAAGAAACCTATTTTACCAAAATTTTGATTTTGTGCAAATTCAATTGTAGGCATTGTCTTTTGCGAATTCTATAAAATTTGGGATTTCTGGTTAATGAATGAAATAATTAGGATATGCGAAAATGATTTTTTTCTTTATTGTTCTTGACCACCACCCAGGTGCACAATTTGGGATTTTTTTCATTTCTACAATTTTAAGTTTTTGGACGTAATGCAGCTTCTGTGTTCGGAGAGCAATACCGGTTAGAACCTATGTCAGCTGATAGGAAAGCAAGGTGGAGAAAAGAAATTGAGTGGCTTTTATCGGTATCGGATCACATTGTCGAATTTGTACCTTCTCAGCAGACATCCAAAGAAGGTGTAAACATGGAGGTAACTGGTATTCATTTGTTAGCTTCAGTTATTCTCATAAATTCCAAGAGTTTGATCCATATGACCATCTACTGAAGGTGCCATATGCTTGATTTTATATAGATAATGGTGACACGGCAACGAACCGATTTGCACATGAATATTCCTGCTCTCCGTAAGCTTGACGCCATGCTGCTTGTAAGAAGCCTAATGCATGCTTTATTTTTTCAAATTATTCTGGCATGTTATGGTGCATTGTCTTATTGTTGTTGATGTTATGTTGTCATTTCAAATGTTCAAAAACAGGATTATTTGGATAATTTTAAGGATCAGAGTGAATTCTGGTATGTGTCTAGGGACGCCGATGACGCTGAGAAAAGAAAAGATGATAAATGGTGGTTACCAACGGTAAAAGTACCGCCAGAAGGGCTTTCTGATGTCTCAAGAAAATGGCTTCTTTTTCAAAAGGAATCAGTGAATCAAGTACTCAAAGCAGCCTTGGCTATAAATGCTCAAGTTCTTGCGGAAATGGAAGTTCCAGAGGACTACATTGATTCTCTTCCAAAGGTAAGAACTTTTGCAACATGCTGCTGGTTTTCCATATAACTCAAGATTAGACTTTTCACTTTGGTTTGTTCTAATGAAATTTAGAATGGAAGAGCAAGTCTTGGTGATTCGATTTATCGGAGCATTACTGAGGAATATTTCGATCCCGACGAATTCCTGTCTACACTAGACTTATCGACGGAACACAAGATTTTAGACTTAAAGAACAAGATAGAGGCATCAGTCACAATCTGGAAAAGAAAGATGATTCACAAAGATCAAAAATCTTCTTGGGGTTCTGCGGTTAGTCTGGAGAAACGCGAGCTCTTTGAAGAGAGAGCAGAAAGCATTCTAGTTCTTCTTAAACAAAGATTCCCTGGCATACCTCAGTCCTCTCTTGACATTAGCAAAATTCAGTACAACCAGGTACAAATGTCGCTTGCCGCGAACTAATGCAGCTCATGCATGATTCTAAGCGTTTATCTCGGCAATGTATGGGTATCTGTCACCTTGTACTAAAATAAGTCTGTTTTTCTGAAATGCAGGATGTTGGACAGTCAATTCTAGAGAGCTACTCAAGGGTGCTAGAAAGTTTGGCATATACCGTTACGTCGAGAATAGACGATGTTCTTTATGCTGATTCATTAACGCAAAATCCAGCGTTAGCTATATCGAAAAGAATGCTTTCAATGGATACTACACCGAAAGCGCTAGGACTAGTGAAATTCTCAGAAGAAGAGATTGAAAAAGTGAATTCAACGGATATACCTTCTCCCATGACACTATTAGATTTCATTGATTGGAGCGCCGAGCAAAGTGATAAAACACCAAAGAAAAATGAAGAATTGGATAATCTAGAAGAGTTCTTGAAAGATAAAGATGGTAAAGGGGTGACAAAACCTGCTAGTATTAATGTACTCACTAAGAAGGCTTCTTATGTTGACAGCTTGGGGCGCCTGTCCAACCCCAAATTCTTGATATAGTGGCGAATGCTTCCATTCTATACCGTTGTAGCGTCGAACAAAAGGAGAATGAGAGTGAGAATAAGAATGGGAAAGTATAGAGTATATACAGAACGAACGCGTGTGTTCATCATTTTACCCAAAACAGAGTTTTAAATTTGATTCTGTTGCCTTCAGATGATTTTTATTGATTCTCTTATGCGCTTACAAAAAAATGAAATACAAAACTAGGACTGTAGGTTTATAGAGAACTCGTGTACATATAGGGGAAGCGTACTCGAACCTGACTTATTTTACTATGCTGAAAATCATTTCTGCTCATTGTGCAAGATATGTATATTAACGTCCCTAAGTTTCCAAAACCGTTGTACTTTTGCTATCATCACCCATTGTCGTTATGCTATGTGTGCAAAGCAATAATTTTGCTGAGTTCAACAGGAGTCACCGTAAGGGCAACTCCTACGGTGTGGAGTTAAAACCATCCACAACTTAATGACTCTCCCTGTATTTGTGGACCCTCATAAATCCATCGAGTCAAAACCCGCTGTGGTAGAATTAAAATGATTCTCCATCCGGCTACTTGTGGTCCGGATACCTCATCCGGCTCGTTACCGTCCGGACCATGAAATACCCTGTCCGGCAACTTGCTGACCGGATGACATTTCCTTTGTAATTAAAAAAAAAAAAACCTCACAGAAAGCTTCTTTCTTCCCATCTGAGTTTCGCCTTCTCTGGTTTATCTTCAGTTTCATTGATTTACTTCTCTGATTCATCTTTGTTTACTGCTTCTTGGAGAAAACAAGTCCGTAATCTTCTCTACTTCTTCATAGAAGACCTCCAATGTCATCAGGTATGTTAGGGTTTCTCAAAAACTGAAATATCAATTAGAAATCGATTGATTGATTGGTGTTTTTTAACTCAGAAATCAATTGGTTTTTTGTGTTCTAAAACTAGTATTTGTTGATTTTATAGTGTTTGATAACTAGGGTTTACAGCGATATTCTACAATTGATTGGTCATCTATGATTTTCTTTACTATTGTTAAGTAATTAACATGCATGTTAACTGTTTGAATTTAGTTTATTCCACATGCATGGTGACTTTCAAATTTTTAATGTGATTTTGTTGTTGGCTTGTATGTGTTGTTTGATGACTTTCACCAATCGTTAAACTTCTACTAAACCCTATAGTTGCTTTTAGTTTTGTTGTTGGCTTGTCAAAATTAAGTTTTCTGTTTTGTTTGCTTTTAATGGGTGAACTATTTGATAAGTTGTCTCAGTGACATAATGTTGTTTGTCTAAACTTTTTTTAAGTTTAATTGGGTGGTTACCATTCTATTGAATCGAATGCTGGTGTGATTGCTGGATTAAGTATAGCAAGAATCATCAATGAGCCAACTATCGCAGTATAGTTAATGGTTTTCTTGACTGTAATGGGTGTTGAGTCTCTTGACATGGTAAGACAAAAAAATCCACACATAAAGAGAAATTAGATAGAATTTTTTGTGAATATTAATATGTTGCAATCCCTTGTTCGCACTTGCACCGATGGCTGCTACAATTCAAAGATGTTGCAATTCCACTAATAAATTATAAAATTGTTTCTTAATTAGCTTCTTTGGTTAGTCAATTTCTTTGACGGCGGGAGAAGACTCTCAATTAGTTCCACATCTGATATTTTATTTTGTTTTCCTTGGATTGGAGTACTACTGTTTAATCTGCTCGTAATTACCTACCATATACAGTATGTTTGTGCCGTAATTTGCACAGGAGCATTTCGCGTAATACCAAAAATTAGCTCTACCTACGCGGGGTTGATAAGTTAGTTGTTAGACTTTCACACGCTCCAGTGCTAGTATCACCTCTTTCCATGACAAAAGACAGAAGTTTAAAGTCTTTGTGTTTTGATTTCGAGATAATGAATTGCACATCACAAGTTTAAACTATGAATATATTTTCCAAATTTCTTTCCAAGATTGGGGTTGCAAATTGCAATTTCTTCTTCTCAGTTTAATAACATTATAATGCAACAGCTGGTCTGCAGTGCATCCTTGCAACTACTATTCTTCTTCTTTATCTTCAACTTATTGACTGCATTAATCTCCTAACAAGATATTTTGACTTTGTTAACACTGAATATATTATCTTTACTGGTTTGAGTGCATCAAATTTAGGCAACATGGGATTTCCAGAAATAAGATACCTTCTCAAGCAAATAGCCCAGTAGATCTGACTATTTTTCTTAGAATTTTCAAATTGTGATGGTAATCTGACCATTTTTCTTTTTTGTGCAGAATGAGTTGCCAAGATTTTCGGCGCAATTGTATGATTTGGACTTCCAGAAAAGTAATGAGTTTTACATCCACCAACGCAACCTACAAAAGGATAATACTGCATTGGGAAGTGATAATATGACACTTCGAAGTAGAATACCGTATTGCGAAGGGAAGTTGACTCGCTATGACAACGTATTGGTCTTCCAACTCAAACAGAATGTTACTATCCCTCCAAGGCAGAACCTTATACTCAAGATTGTGGTCCAGAAACTCAGAAAACAGAACCTTCTTCTCAACATTGCATGGCATATGGAGAATATGCATCTTTGGTTAGCTCAAATTCAACAGATCTCACTAGTTTGGGTGTTCCTTTCAAGCTGAACTATGGATTCAGTTAGTGTCTTGGTCCTGTTTGTGCTTGTTGCTTGCTTTAAGTTCCTCGAGTCCTGTAATCCCTATCTTTGTTTAAGCATGTAAATGTTAATGAGAAACCAATATTTCCTTTGACTGGATTGTGTGAAATCTTTAAATGGAAAGCATGTCTCTGACATTGTGGTAGATTTTTGTCTTCTATGGTGTTTGTTATGGTTTAGATTGTGGGTTATTGTTTGTTATAGTTTACGACCGTTACACGGTCATTTAAAAAAAAAATTGGAATACTCATCCGGTCTTCAAGTGACCGGATTGATAAAGCAAATTACTACATCCGGTCACTTAGTAATTGGATGACCAAAATAAAATAAAATAAAAATATGTCCGAACACTTAATGTCCGGATGACATATCCGGTCATTCTTTAACCGGATGGACTACTCCACAACCTACTCCCTATATCAGTGGAGTACCATCTGGACTTCAGAAAGATATGGACTTAAATTCTACCCATAGTGACATTTTTTATCCATAAAAAGTGGATTATCACAAAGATATGTAGGTCTCTTTTCTCCCCTCATTCTTAAGCACTCAAGTGCCTAGTTTGGTGATATGTTAAATCTAACTACTATAAATACAAGGAGTATTTTATTACCTGATTCAAACGGGTCCAAATAACACAAATGGCCAACGGTTTGACATCTGACTCAAACGGTTTTATTCCCATGAGTCACGAGTCAGATCCCGACTCAAAATAAAAAATAAACCGTTTGACATCCGACTCGTGTCGAGTCAGATCAAGACGTCGAAACAGTAAAAACAAACACCTGTTAGTCCGGCCGGGTATTATTCTGGTAACGGTTAATAAAACGAACAATATCCTGGTACCAAATGCTAAAAAATCCTTCAATTATTTATTAGTGTACCACTTGTATTGTTCACAACAGGAAGTTAATTCCTTCCTGAAAGTCTTAATCCAAATGAATATGTAACATTCATGAATCCAACAACCGTGTTGATACTGCAACACATGATTTGAACATATAACTAAGATTAGAACTTTGAAAATGAAAACAACTTTGACAGTAACCACAAGTACTAAATCAAGAGAGCTTCAGAACAGTTTCATATCGAATAAAAATTTCTTTCATGACCAAAGAGAAAAATCTCACATACACACATCAGCGGCGACGCCATCAGTGTCAAAATGGTGGCCGTGCATCAATCTATATAGGCAATATAGCATTTTCTCCTTCGTTTTTCACATGACCAAGCTAGGCTAACTAGTTGCTAAATTAAAGAAGTTCTACACATAGGACATATTAGTCTATGATCATAGTCAATCCAAGCTAGGCTAACTACTGCATAATTCTTCACAACAGAAATAAGTTCAGCATTTTTGTAGTGTCAAATAGTTTGTCTGGTATTTTTGGAAAACATTATTGTGATTTTTAAGACATACGACGTACGTATGGCTCATTAATAATTTTCATTAAGAAATACATTACAAGATGAGCAATTTCTTGCTTATTGAAATTGTCACATAATTTATTTTATTTTTTGGACTCTTTGATTGGAAATTTTGGATGCACGCCTCTTTTTTTCATGGAATCTGCAACTGTATTATGTTTTCTGTTGATGAATTGGACTCTGCTTTCCAAGGAATCTTCATATTTCCTTTGTTGATTATATCTGCAAGTTGTTTGAAATTTGTAACTATAGTCGCACTAGATAAGATATTATCAGTTAGCAATTTACCCCCTTTAAGTAAAGTTATTTGTGCCAAGATTGTAGAGTTTTCCATGTGCTTCTTTCATACTTGGAAACCCTTTGTTCTTTCGCTTTTTCAAGAAATTCTATGACTTTATCCATTTTGTCATCTGCTCTCTGCGATGCTTTAGCCTCACGACCCATTCGTTTGAAAGAATCTTTCCCTGCACCTCTAACATCATATGTTTGTTCGGAATAACGTCTTCTACGCAATATATATGAGGTTTCAGAACCATGAGTAGATGGTGAGCTACCAAACATAGCCATATCCTTCAAATATTTATCCATAGTTACTAGAGTAGAAGTATCAGCTTCAGTGTTTCGGCTAGGTTGATTGTCTTTAGTAGGTTGAGTGTTTTGAGTAGGTCCATCATCATTATTCACCTCTGGATTGTAGTCTGGTTGATAGGTCTTCATGAGCTAGAAAATCGATTCATGTCTCCAAGGTCTCTTAACTTCTGCTTCATAATTCTATTTTCCAAGGCGGTACTCGGGGGAAAATCGTATTAGTGTCTCGCTCTTTGGAAGAAAAAAAATCAAAAAAATCTCAGGTACTTACATAATCGGCTACCGTCAATCCCGTAGGTCTGTTCCGGAAGTAGGGTCTTATGCGTGAAATATATCTCCCCACTTATGATCTCAACGTATTACACCTTGATTGCAATGAATTTTTGTCCCTATTTCCACAATTAGGCCATCTTTTAACGAACTCTTCCATGATTTTCTTTCAAAATTATTTACCTTTTTGATTTTTTCTTATGATCGGATCGTTGCTTACTATAATATAAGAAGTAATTGGTTGAAAGTGTGACATATTTTGTATGAATAAAATTGTATTAGGTGAAGAAGAAGAAGAAAATCAATGAAGAAGAGAATCAATTGATTTTGGTGTGAGGGATGAAGGAGAAGTAGTTCTCTATTTATAAGGTTGCCTGAAAATATAGCTATTGATATTTCAAACATCTAGTAAACCAGAACCGTTGAGATTAAGGGTCATTTTTGATCTGATGGCTTAAATTAGACGGTGTTGAATGGTAAATTGCAGTTGCGCATAATGGTACGACGCGGCATTTCCAGCCATTGAGAATAACGACTATATTCTGATCCGACGGCTGATAGAACTCTGCGCGGAATGGTACAGCACATCCCAAACGGCCAGTAAACTAACTAGGTTCCCATCATTTCTCATACCTCTATTTAAACTCAACATCCCAAACTTGTGAAGTTTCACTCATTTGTTCTTCTCCTACATTCTCAATTCAAGCATGGTTGGATTTGTTGGATACTCAATTGCCGAAGACAATGATTTGGTGAGCAGTTTTTGCAAAATTCACTGGTGAAATGGGAAATTTGGACGGTGAAAAAATTATGTCTGGGGAATTTGGACAGTAAACTTGTGAAGTTTTCTCCCCATACCCCATTTCTTGGCGGAGAAAAAATGAAAAGAAATGAAGAAGAAGTCGAGTTCTGCTGGTGAAATGGGGAATTTAGATGCACTATTTGGTTCAGCGCAGTCGCGGAATGGTTCAGCGTAGTCAACCAGTTTAACTGGTCATGCGTTGTTCCATTCAGCGAAAAGTGCAAAAAAAAATTGTGCTCAACGATTCAGCACAACCTCGCTGTTTGATTCTGCGACTAGCATGCTAGATTAGTTCTGGCATAGGACTTAGGAGGTTATCCTAGCTGCCAATCTAGATGCTAAACTAGAAGACCATGGGACTTAGTCTAACTCCCCCTTGGGAGAGGGTATGTACAAAGTACGTTTATAAATAAGTAAACAGAACTAGTCATAACATAAAAACCCAAGGTGACCAAACTTGTGGTACAAAAACCTCATTCAAATGTTGGGATCCATTAAAACTCCATCTTAAAAAAAATTGATACAAAAACCCCAAATTTTAAAAATTGATACAAAAACCCCAAATTTCAAAATTGGTTTCATCAAATTCTGTGCGGCTTTTGTGTTACTTTTGTTTTGATGGGGTTTTTGTGGATGGATAGTGACACCTTTGGGGTTATAACTCGCGGACCGATAAATAAATGTACATATGCAGTTTAGAACAAAAATGTGATATAATTTGTGAATTCCGTTTCCCCTAAACTCCTAATCCTGTATTTTCCAGCATGTTTAGCGAGTTTATCGGCATTGCAGATAAGATACAAAAATAAACATAACAATCTAAGGCCAAAGATAATAAGGAATACCTCTATTACCTATTTATAACCATTGACGACCAA
The DNA here is from genome assembly GCA_023531105.1 of Papaver atlanticum. Taxonomy (NCBI): domain Eukaryota; kingdom Viridiplantae; phylum Streptophyta; class Magnoliopsida; order Ranunculales; family Papaveraceae; genus Papaver; species Papaver atlanticum. Next base: position 1,738,478 of record JAJJMB010014886.1, read on the forward strand.
CTCTTGGCCGAGCGATCGTTTATTCCATCGCCTTTGCCCTAACTCATGGGGAAATTGACGGTATGTACGGTGATGGAGAGTAACTTTGAACATCTATTAGCCAGTGACTAGCTAGTGTTACTAGGGAGAAGGAATGTAACGCCAGGATTTTATTGATGAAGCATGTTGATATCGGCGGTACGGAATCAAAATCTGCAGGCAATTCTTTTTTCTTTTTCGCTAAACACCTTGCATAAATATTTTAATAATTCATTAATTAATAAAACAGAAATATGGACATAAAATACCAAATTGCTTGGTAAAGTCATTTATAATCCGCAGGTTGGATCCCACGTGCTATCCCGATGATTGGGAGTGTGAAAGAGAAAATGGGATCCACATTTTTCCTACCTTAAAAACCCGCCTGGTCATAAGGGGACCACCCTTTACTCTCTTGGTAGAGTCAATTATAACTCTCAGATATTCTAGGTATTATTATTCTTTAGTTTTTGAACTACTAGGTACAAATAAGTTAATTCTTTTTTATAACGAACTTAGGCTAGGCTAGGCTAATTAGTTGCTGATTTAAAGCAGTTCTACACCGAGGACATACTAATCTATGGCCATGACCATAGTCAATCCAAACATCTAAACAGCTTCGATGAAAAATATGGTTGCATGATATTAATCGTCTGATTTCTTCATTACTCTCATACTCACTGAGACAAATAGCACAAGTATGATCGGTGCGGTTGAAAATAGCCGGCATATCTTCCAACTTCATAACAGGAAGAATCTTCTTGGTCATATTTGCAGCGGAAGAAGAAGCTTGTAGGCTAGGTGTGGTCAAGTGGCCAATATCTCTGTGGGTTACGCGACGGCGATATGGGAGATCAAAATCAAGCGATAAGTCGCTGATCAAGTAGAAGATATCTATGACTAGATAAAACATGAAGCTAATAAAACATACTAGAGTTCCGATGCTCCCTGAAAATGATGAAAAATTGCCATATTGGAAGAATATCTGCCAACAAATTTTAAAAATAAGCAGATGATATTACAGTGTCTGTGTATATTAGAGAGATGCAAAGAAACAGTTACAAGGTTTATGAGTTTCCATAACTGAAAACTTATTAAACAGATGCATGGTATATATAGATAAGTTCCCTATACACAGAAGAAAAAGTAGTTCGGCATTCTTGTGGTGTTAAAAATCTCGTACTGTGTGTCATTTTAGTTTCTGTTTTTGTGTGATTGTATCGTCTCTTTCGTTTACTAAGCCATGGTACGTTTGGAAGACATTATTGTGAATTTCAGGTCATCATATTCCTTGATTCTATATTCACATTATTACACTGACAACTTTACAATTTTGGTACTACTACTTTTTTAAGGATTCAAGTAAAAATCCCATGAAAACTTGTTAAACACATGCATAATATATAGATGACGTAATTAGGTTCTATTCACTTAAGTTGTGTTTGATATTTGGGAAAAAAAACAATTTCATGGAAATCAATGAACCTACAATTCCACAAAAATAGGCTCCGTCCCTGAAATGTTAGACCATTTTTTTAATAAATGAACCCACAATTCCACGGAAATAAATTTGTAATCAAACACGGAAAATACGATATTTTCATGGAAATATGACTGTCAAACACGGCATTAATATCTTGGAGTTCCCTACACGCCAGAAATAAGTTCATCATTTTTGTGGTGCTAAAAATCGCGTACTGTGTGCCTTCTTTGAGTTAGCTTGTGTACTGTCACTTTCACTTCCAAAGGTTTGGTACATTTTGAAGACATTATTGTGATTTTTAGGACATGTATTATTGTTGGATCTGTCACATTATAACTTTTACAATTTGTACCATTTTGGTCCTAGTTCAGTAGTTTTTTTTTTATAGGTTCCAAGTAACAATCAGGAATTTGGGGGTTTTATGTGCTTTGGGTAGCCAAAATATGGATAGGGGGAGATTTTAAGTGATTCAAAAGTCAGATTTACCTCTCCCTAATAAATCAATTTTAGAATCAAACCTTATATAATCAAAACCTAATCCTAATTCAAAACCAAAAATCAAAACCCTTTCATTTTCTCTCTTCTTCTTCTCAAAAACACTCTCCAAAACCTAATAATATCTCCCTCTCTTCTCCATTAATTTTTGAAGCAGCTCAACGTGATTCGATTCTCAAGTTGATTCTCAAGATGGCAGCAAGATCAAGAGTGACTAGATCCGTCCGATTGAACCCTGATTCTGAAACATGGAAAGTTATTGATGTTCCTTTTAATTGAGATGTGGTGAACCAATCTGTTCAAACACCTACGAATCCTCCACAATTTACTCCTATTAGGTAAGAATCAAAAAACCTACTAGTTATTTTACTATTAGATTGAAAAAATAGGTTCGACTGATGATTTTAGGGTTTTCAAAAATGGTTTTCTGAAGCGTTTACGTCTAGGATATCATATCGTCCTAGCCGTAATGTATAACTAACGGTTGGGACATCAAGAACTCCCAGCCGTAATGTCTTATGCGGTTAGGAAAATTTGAGATCCCAACCGTGAAATATTTTATACGGATGAGACTTTCCCAACCGTAAGTTGTCCTGTGTTTGCAGGAAAAAAATTGGTGATGATTGTTTCGGATGGGAATTTCCTAACCGTTATTTATATTTCCTAGCCGATACTATGTTTACGGTTAGGTGATTTCACACTTCCCGGCCGCAATTATGTCAAACAGATGGGTCGTCTGCATGTTTCTTAGCCGAGACTAGGTTTACGGTTAGGAAGTCTCACATTTCCCAGCCGATATTATGTAAAACGGATGGGTCGTCTGTTGGTTCCTAACCGTAATTGTATCACTATGAGTGAATTGGTCCTATCTTCTGATATGTTTTTCACCATTTTTAGGAACCCTGAAAAGGAGAAAGAACCCCAGGAACTACCAATGTGTGATATTGCTAGGATGATGGTACGTATGCTAAGTATATGATTCTTTTTTTTGTATACGTTTCTCAAATTATGTACCACTATTGATTGAAGGATGTGAAAATAGGTCAAGCGAGCTAAGTGGATGGCCAGGGGACTGATCCGTAACATTGAGGAGGTTTTATATTTGGATTGCGACCAACAAAAAACACTACTTCTCAGGCTTCAGGAGTTACATAATCCAACGAAGGATGATCTCTATACTAACGACGAGGATGATTGGATTAGTGGTTCCCAAATTCCCCACAGTTCTTCATCATCTTCTGAGGATGTTCCCAAGATTGTTGGTCGTAGTGGATGATTGTTTTATGTACTTGTTTAAGTCAATTCAGCTTTTCATTATGCAGACTTACTTTTAGTATGTTTTAGGTTATGGATTTGGGTGATTTCGTTTGTTTTAAGTAATGAGATATTAATTTACCTCGAATGAATGGATGCTAGTGTTTTAATTTATCAGATTCTTGTTTAAGTATAACGAAGTGAAATCTGATACTGACAATCCAGGGTAACTTACGGCTAGGATTACCAGCCGTATATATGTCTTACGGCTAGAACTACCAGCCGTAAATCTACCTAGAAATATGGGTAGGATTTATAGAATCCAGGGTAACTTACGGCTAGGATTACCAGCCGTAAACTTGGTTTCTAGCCGTAAACTTGATTTACGGCTAGAATACCAGTCGTAAATCTGATAGTACCCAAAAACGTGTAGGATTTCTAGCCGTAATTTTACTCACGGTTAGGTCTTTCAGCCATTGTCTGCGATATGATAAGGTGTTTCAGCCGTAATTCTGCGAAAAGCTGACTTACCTGTTCATTGTGTCTTTACGGCTAGGTCGTCTCGGCGTATAACCTAGCCATAATCACCTCTAAATAACCATTATCTTTGGTTTTTTAAACATATAATAAGAGTAAATTAGATTGTTCATTTATAATGAGTGATTCAAAATACAAAGGTTCACACCACATTCTTATCATATTATCATTTTAATCACCACCCTTCAAAAAACATTTTTATCACTAACCTTCACACCACATTTACTCATAGTCATCCTCATCGGAAGTCATTAGTAGACAAGGGCCATCCCTCGACAACGGTAATGCCTCCCACAATTGAAATCTTTCTTCGAACCTAATACACCAACCCAATGATATTTCGTTGTCACCACCGTCTCCCCTCTTTAATGGAGGTAGTGGGCATTCTTCTTTCAATTGGAGGACGATATAATGGTTCATGTTCACAAACCCCATGATGACTATCTTTGATGATTCTTTTTCGGTAAAAATATGTCTTGTTGGTGCGTATGTAACACTATGTCCATAAGAGATGGAATGAATAACGCAATGGAATGAGTTGGTGAGTAGATAGCCACATATTGGCATTTTCATCCAATATTCACTTGTCAATCTAGTGTTTCCCCTTAAACGCCGTTCAAATGCTTGGAACCTCTCATTTAGCCTCTGTTTCATCTCTTTCGAATCTCATCATTGGCTTGTAGAAATCGGGGAAACCACGCAATTCAAGCAAACATTTTTCCCTTACATAAGTAATTTGGTCTACATTCCAATATTTTGCATCCTCGAAGGGTCCAAGTTGATCTACGAACACATGGTAACCACAATTTCTGTCGCCCTCAATATCGTCGGCGGACTTGACGTACTCATGAATAAAATGTGGTAAAAAAGTGCATATAATTTTTGTATATTGTGTACGTAGGTCGGATATAATTACCTTCCTCATCTATAGGGGGTGATATTATCAAACCTACGTCCATATAAACCGTCTCTTTCTCACCACCACAAACTATTTATGGGGTGTTTCTGATGGTTCGACCATAGGTGCTTTTCCTTTTACATCATAACCCCGGATTCTCGCTAATTGCTTAATACCAACTACACCACCAACTTTTCTTTGGACTGTACTAACTTCTTTTGTTATTGAACCTTGTTGGGATGCAACCGGGTCTTTAATTTTGACTCCACTATTAACTTTTGTTTTTGAACCTTCTTGGGATGCATCAACCACCTTCTTCTTGGGGACTTTTACCTTCATTTCACTAGATCGTCTTGGTCCGCCTTTTTTCCATTTCCTTTCGTTTATGTTTGTTTGTGGTCGTATCTTTCGACTCGTTGTACAACTCGTTCAACTTCTCAGAACCCGAAAGATCTCTTCGTAATGAAGGAGTCAATTGTGGACCCTCTTGAACCTTTCTCTTAGCTTATTCCCTTTCCTTTTTCTTTTTTATTTTGTTCGAAGGCCTACCCTTGCCCTTCCCCTTGGTAGGTTCAAAAATATATTCTCTAGTGAATGGACGGTTGAATTTCCGCAATTCATACAACCAAAGTTGTCTTTGCGCCAGTAGCAAAGAAGCATACTGAAAATGCAGGGGTACAACAACCACACCCAACAATTCGTTTGGCAATCTGAGAGGACTTACTCCAATATACTTTCTAGAGAATCAACTAGACAGTCAGACTCAATCTAGAGAAAAGTATATACAAGAGTTTATATCTCTAACTCTTAATTCAATCTGCAATCAGCAAATAGAAATTTGCGAACCCGGTTGAATATAAGAGAAGTAACTTGAACGGTACCAATGACCAATGTTCAAGGATCAATCAATTTCAATCAACAACCAAAGGTTGGATTTCCTAATTGATCGATACAACGCACAACATGTGATATTTCAATTATATAACAAAATATAATGCGGAAAAGAAATAATACAGACACCAAAATTTTGTTAACGAGGAAAACCGCAAATGCAGAAAAACCCCGGGACCTAGTCCAGCTTTGAACACCACACTGTATTAAGCCATTACAGACACTAGCCTACTACCAATGAACTTAGGAATGGACTATAGTTGAACCCTAATCAATCTCACACTGATTCAAGGTACAGTTGCGTTCCTTACATCTCTGATCCCAGCAGGATACTACGCACTTGATTCCCTTAGCTGATCTCACCCACAACCAAGAGTTGCTACGACCCAAAGTAGAAGACTTGATAAACAAGTCTGTCTCACACAGAAAAGTCTATTGGAATAGATAAATATGTCTCTCACAAAAATACTTATGAGTTTTTGTTCCGTCTTTTGATAAATCAAGGTGAACATGAACCAATTAATAAACCGATCCTATATTCCCGAAGAACAGCCTAGTATTATTAATCACCTCACAATAATCTTAATCGTATAGTAGCGAAACAAGATATTGTGGAATCGCAAACGATGAGACGAAGATGTTTGTGATTACTTTTCTATCTTGCCTATCGGAGATATATATCTCAAGACAATCTTACGATTGCACTCACACACGATAGAAACAACAAGATCAGATCACGCAACTACAGAGGAAATAGTTGGGTCTGGCTTCACAATCCAAATGAAGTCTTTAAGTCATTAACCTACGGGGTCTCATGAGAAACCTAAGGTTAAAGGAGAATCGACTCTAGCTTATGCAACTAGTAACACACAGAAGTGTGGGGATTAGGTTTCCCAGTTGCTAGAGTTCTCCTTTATATAGTTTTCAAATCAGGGTTTGCAATCTAAGTTACCTTGGTAACAAAGCATTCAATATTCACCGTTAGATGAAAAACCTGATTCAACCAAGCTAATATCTTTCAACCGTTAGATCGAACTTAGCTTGTTACACACAAATGAAATGTACCCTCATTTAGGTTTATGTAACCGTACCTAAACGTGTACACCATGTTGGCTCAACAATAGTTAACCGAAGTTAGCCATATGATCACTCTCATATCAACCTTGTTCATCTTAACCATAACTAGTTCAAATGACTTAAATGAAACTAGTTAAAGAGTTGTTCAATTGCTATATTCTCATAGAAGTATACAAGAACACAATTGAAGCAAAATAAGTTTGATTCACTCGAATCAATTCATGAACATTATAGCCACGGTTTGCAAAGATTGCATTCCTTATTATATAAATGTTTTTCATGTACACAACCGATTTTAAAACTTTAACCTTAAAGTATGCAAACGGGTACGCATACTTGAAATACCCGGACCAAGATTGGGTTTCGCCAGTACGCAAACGGGTACGCATACTTCCAATCCCAGCAGAAATATTCGGACACGAACCTTACGCCAGTACGCGAACGGGTGCGCATGCTTAGGTTCCCGGATATCTCGAGCTAACAGGTACGTGTACGGGTACGCATACTATGGTTCCCGGACATGGATTACATATGTGCAAGAGTACACAACATGTCATATCCAATAATGGTTAAGTGTTCTAAACTCTTATTTCAATCATTGAAACTTTCTTAGAGGATGACAATAGCCGTTTTCACACACTATTAACATCAAAGCAATTTTCAAGTTATTGAAATAATCATAACGAAACATTCCAAGTCTACACCAAATGATTGTATCACACAAACCATGTAAGATGTTACTCGGCAATTTTCACATGATCATCTTTTAACTTGCGTTAAGAATATAAGATGAACTTGGTCGAAGCGAAAGCTTGCCAACACATATTCTGAGAAATATGTAAGCGAGTTAAACTCAGCTCGAAATCTCAAATGTGTATAATAGAAAACTATATCGTAACACGACTTATGTCTCAATATAGTAGATAGAGTAGAAATAGACTTTCCAAGTGATAGATGAGTTTCAGTCTCCACATACCTTTTGTTGATGAAGTTCCACAAGCTTTCCTTAGTAGTTCTTCGTCTTCAAATAATGAACGTCGTGAAGTCTAAGGCTCAACTACACAATCTATGTCCTAGTCCGAGACATCTATAAGTAGACTAGAAATCAAGACTTATAGTTTTGATCACTAACATTGATAAACATGCTTGAGATAGCAACGCATGCGAGTTCAACCGAGCAGTGCTCTAACACATACTTCTCAAAAAGTTCCTTGTGTGCCTCCGTGTTGCAAAACACGTCCCCAAGACCTTAATTTGGTAATGGATCGCTAAATGATAGTTGTTTCCAAAATGGATCTATATTTTCGATCGGAATCATCCTTGTGGGATAATTGGCTACCGCATGCCTACATGGGAGGCCCAAAGCCGACATGATGGGACAATTACATCTCAATCCCGGTGGAAAATTAATTTCCTCCCAAGCCTCCACTTCTGTCATAATTTTTAGGATTGCCCATTGAGAAACGTATAAACTTATTCCCCGGAGCCAAGGGCTATCCCTGTAATCGACAAGCTTTCTAGATCGGTTCTTTTCAAAATCCTCTTTAATTCTATCGAGATCACGTTTGAAATACCCGACCATAGCTTCAAAAACAACAACAAATCCACCTTCATAACCATTTAACTTACTTTTGAACCGATAGTGAGACGACTCCACCGTGCTTGTGGCTTGATTGCCATGATGTCTATAACGGTTTACTCATGTACTAACAAACTTTTCTTTGTGGAGATCCAATAACTCGTTCTTCAAATATGTTATAACATCCGGGTAGGTTGACCATTTTTCCAATACAAAATGCTCCCTTAGGAAATAAACTTCTTCTGTGAGCGACCATATTAGTTGTTCCCAATCACCTTGAAAATCCGCCCATTTCACCTCGGCTATTTTGTCATTGATTTCAAACTTATCTTTCTCTTCTTGTTGTTTCTCCAACGGTAGTTTTTTAATCCTCTTCATCTCGGTCTTCTTTGCTGGACAAATAACCCTCTTGCAATTAGTTTGCACATTGTTCCATAGATGAAACGTGCAAAGATGATGATGCGCGTTAGGAAAAAAACGTGGTATGTCCCACATCAATGCTTGCTCCTTATCCGTAATCAACACCTTTGGAGTATAAACTTCTTGATACAATAACTTCACCTTTTGCAATGCCCACATATAACTTTCCTTCGTATCGTCTTTCAAGAAACAAAACACAACGGTAAATGTTGACTTGGTAGATGTTTTCCCAACAAAGTTCAATATCGGCATGTTGTACTTGTTAGTTTTATACGTGCAATCCATAAAGAGAATTTTATGAAAGCATCTTGTCAATTCTACACATTCCGGATTTGCGATAAAAAGACATTCCACTTCCTTTTCTTCATTCGTGTCATAGGCGGTAGAGTACTTTGCCTCCTCAAACAAAAACAATAATTGTTGCATAAGCACTCTGTCTTTCCATGTATCATTTCTAAATTTTTCTCTTTCGTTATAGATAGTTGCCAATGAGGATGAGTTTTGGGGGTTTAACACCTTCACGCCACTAAGAATATCAATAGGTCTTGTGCGTCTTTTACTCAACATGTGTACTAACTCCTTTTCTAAGGAGTTAAGCCTTACCGAATAAGGATGGTTGATCAAACTCTCCGGAATAGGATGATTATAATAACCCGAGACAACTTTCACCATAAACCACACTTTCTTATCATTGTTATATTTAAATTGAAGCTTAAAAGGGCATCCGCATTTCTTCGTATTATAACGTCCCTTCTTCCTTGTGGTTTTTGGTTTATACTCACTACCCTTTTTCAAATGGCTCTCATACTTTCTACTACACTCGCAAACCATTTGAAAGGTGGTGGATGTAACTTGTTTATTCTGGACTATGATGCACATCTTTTTCAGCCCTTGTGATCGAGCCCACTTCTTTGCATCTTCCTTATCTTCCCACTCATAGTTGTTTGCATAGTGAGCACTCGTGTCCTCGAAAAATTGCACAGGTGGGGGTTGATCTTCCATAACCACCTCTTGGTCTTCCACCGGAATGTACGGTACAATCTATAATAAAATGAAATATGTCACATCATTTGTCACCAAAAAAAATTAAACACACAGAAACGGCTGGGTCGAAAAGGGAATATCCAACCGTCATTGAGTATACGGCTTGGTAGAAAATCAAATTTCCTGTTGTCATAGACTGGTCGACCAGTGATATTCCAGCCATCATAATGTACACGGCTGGGTCGACTAGTGATATGCCGAACCGTAAAAAGTTTACGTCCAGGAATTGCAGGCCGTTAATTGGCATGTAACTGGAAGAGTCAGCTTACGGCTTAGAAAACGAGCCCTAAAAATAGATACGGCTGGGTAACCAAACCGGCGCCGACAATATTAAATAACATTTAATATTTTCGTCCAGGAAACCTAACCTCCGCCGACAGTATTAAATGCTTCCCATGCACGTAGAAAAAACCTGGCCGTAATTTTTCAGTTACGGCCAGGAATATTCATCAATCCATCCGTAATAGTTTGGTAACGGCTGGGAGTTCTTCAATAATGACCCGTAAAACAGAATAACGGCCAGGAGTTCATGGGTTCCATGCCGTTATTGGACCTGGCGGATGGAAACCTAGGGTTTTCGGAAGGAAAAAATCGAAACTTCTTGCAACTCTGAGCTTAAAAACTGAAATTGGAGTTAGAATAGAGGTATACCTGGTAATCTTGAGCATTGGTCTCTTCGATTTCTTCTTCTTCTTGGGTTGGTCCTTCGAAATCATCGTAAGGTTCATAATGGTTATGTTGAGTTTGAGAAAAAAATTCATGATTTTCTGAAAAATCAGCAAAGAACTGATCGTTGTAATATGTTATTGTATTTTGGAGATGCGGGTTCACCTACATCAAAAGTCTTGCTTGAATCACTCATTTCCACACAAAAAAACCAATTTTTTTTTCTCTTCTTCTTCTTCTTCTCTTCCCCCTACTTTTTTTTATTTTTTATTTTTTTGATTTTCATCTTCATCACTTCACTTAACTAAAAGAAATGAATTAGTCTTAATTGATTAGCTAATCATGATTAGTGATGTTAATCAAGTTTATTATCTCAAATCAAATGGGGTTATATTAGTCATTATAGAAATATTTGGATAGGGGGTGTTCACTATTACTATTTGGTGACCCTATATAGCCCCAAAAAACCAAGCCTTTTTAAGCCCCAATAATAGGATTCTATTTTTACCTGTATAATAAGTTTTGTTTTTCCAAAAGATGGCTGGGGCAAATATCTCCCTTGCGGCTCAATCGAATTAGAAAGAACGCGTGATTGGGGATAGTTAAACTAATTGGGGGATATAAATTACTATCCCCATCCAATAGTGTCTGTTAAGGGTGTTTTTGGGTTGAAAGTACTAAATTATCCTTTACATTAATTAAAAATCACCATGCTACCCTTTCACCTAAATAAAAACCTAAATTTAAAAACAAAAAATCATCGTAGCCCATCCCCCTCTCCTTATCAAGACGATTTTTATCTTCAATTGATCATCGGTTCAAAAAAAAATTCGACTACGTATTAATCTCTTCTATAAAAATGCCTCCGAAAGAAACATAATCCTCAAATTGAAGCACCGGGTTTATAGAAATCAAGGTCAAAACCCCAACAAATTCTTAAAAATAGGTTCAATCCATTCCCGACATTGTCTTCGCGATGAATACCTGCCGATAATTTGTCCCGGCATCAATTTTTGGATGAATACCGTACCGTTTTCCCGTGCCGGCATTATTTTTAGCTTGAATACCATGCCGGTAGCACTGGTTGTAGTTCCCAGAATTTTTGGTTAATACTTAAACATTAAATTTGAAAAACATTTTTGGGATTTCTGATACTTAAACATTAAATTTGAAAAACATTTTTGGGATTTTTGAATTTGGCTGATCAAAATTAAACTACTGTTTGTCTTTTTTTGTTTCTTCCACGGAGGAGGAGGATATCCCAACTAAACTTGTTAAAAGGATTGCGGTGATAGATGAGAACCGCTCGAAAACAATATCTCCAATGAACCAGTAGTTCATACTGGATCAATTTTTACACCTTTACAGGGCGACACAGAACAACTAGTTGATATATGTAACAAAAACTGAATTTCCCTCCTGTAGCTTTGCAGATTACTTATCCTGTTTCAACTGTTTTTGAATCAGGTTATGCTTCATGAAGACCACATCCTACAGGGATGAACTTTGGTCATGGATTGGTTAGAGAATATGAACCCCTTTCAAAGCCTTTACTGATGCCTAGAAGTCATACGCAGAAAGCACAAGCTGCACTTTCACCGGCATGCTTGGTAATTAATGTTCTATGCCGGAACTAATTTCCGGCGATAGAATCTATCAATGCCGATTTTCGGTGCCGGTACTGATTTCTAGTTGAAGACCATGCCGATTTTTGGTGCCGGCATTGTTTCTATCATAAACTATTATGCCGAAACATATGTTTTAAAATTTGAAGTTTCTGGAGTAAATTTCTACACTGCCGGCATTGTGAGATTTAAAAAAAAAATACCGGCATTGTTGTCGGCATGCTCGACATTTGGTTGTCAATTCCAGCAGTGCTTATAGTGTCAGACATTTTCTTTTTCAATATACGCCAACTGCCCAATTTAAATGAAGAGTTCCAAGTAGATTTAAATGAAGAAGAAGAAAATGATGATGATGTCGACGATACCAAGTTTTTGGAGAAAGAAAGTAAGATTTCATCATCAAGAGACAAAAAACGTATAATAAAAGGGAAAATGATGAACAAGCAGGTTACAAAAGAGGTTGAAGGGTTACCTCCTGAGCTTTGGGCATGACTATTTAATGGTGTCTAGTTTGTACTTGGAAAATAAGAGGGATACTGAAGAATAATGTGATTAGGTTTGGCTACAAAAAAGTTAGTAAAAATCTTGTCTTTATCTACACTTTACTTGTTTTCTCCAACGCCACCTCTTGGCCACGTTAAGAACCTGATGTCTGCAGGATATTAAGATCATTTTGTACTCCTCCCACGTGTTGTAATAAGACAACACATGGCTAGGGCATAATGCAACACATGGGACAAGTATGTGGCAGTATTTACATGCATAAACAATTCTTTGATTTGTACATTGCGTAAGGCTTCGTCTTTGATTGTGTCGAGTAACTCTATATACAGAGAAAGAGAAGATGGGCATATTGAAACAACTCGGTCCTGATGATGGCAATGACCTTGGTGTGGATTTAGAGGAAGATAATGAAGACACTACAGGAAAAATATACATCTACAACTGAGGTTTTACAACTCTTTGCTAAACATCGTAAAAAATCTTATGTTTTACAACTGGTTTCAAAGGAAGAGTTGTCATATGTCATCACTACCAACCCTTAGGACTAAAGGGTTGCGCTAAGAAAACAAACGACAACTCTTTAAGCAAAACAGTTGTGACGACATTTAGCTATAACAACTCTGTTCCAGAAGAGTAGTGACTAAGCTTATCACAACTTTCACAAGAATCGTTGAAGAAAACCAAAATATTCATGATGAAAAAATAGTGTTAGATGGGATTCGAACATGAACCTAATATGGGTTAGTCTAACTCATCAACCATCCTTACAGTTAATAAGTTTTGGTATTTTGTGCTTTTTATAATAAAAATGTATAACAACCTTTATAAGAGATGTTGATGTAAAAATATAGGATGTTGGAAAATGAGGTTGGGGGGATTTGATCCTGAGCCTCCTGCATGCAAGTCCACACCACAAACCATGTCTATACTATCACAAATTCTGTCAGGTTTGTGGTTGTTTAATATACTAACTTTATGACAACCTTTATAAGAGTTGTAAAACAAAATATGATGTTAAAAAAAAATGCTCAGGTGACTGAACCGCAAACAACGCGAAGCCTTCTCTGTAAACAATCACATACATTCTACAATGACAATGCATATCATTTCATATCTATTAGTTTAAGAAAGCATGGGTTGAAACCTCAGCTGCACTTTTAAGTATTGGCATCGCATAAGCCAAGTACTTCTCAAACTGCTCTCCTATTGCCAGGGAAATGTCACCAAAGCATGAAATGTTTGGCGACTTCACAGAACGATGTAACTGGTTTATCGAGAAGTTCTTCAGAAGTTGTGTCATTATACCATCGCAGTAAGGTAGAATCTTCTCCTCCAGTGCCCTGCATATATCTCTAACAACACCAACTGTGATGGTACACGCCTGATACTCCTCAAAATTCTGAAGACCCATTTCCAAGTACTTGTAAAATTCTAGCATATACTTGGCAAAATCTGGCATACACTTGGCAAAATCTGGCATATTCAGCAATCACAAGCACTTCACCAAAAAGGGTTACGTTCAAAAATGTAACTGCCCTTTCAAAACCATAACTCAAATTTCAAAATAATAAGTTCCAAAGTCAACACATATCCTCAGTAGATTATGCTGCATTTCATGACCTAAGCAAATGTAAAAATCCTACAATTAGATAATGCAGCATTTCAATGCCCAAAGCAGATACACAGGAAAAACTCTCAATCTCTGTATGTATGGCTACAAGTAGATTATGCCGAAGCAAACCTACCGTACATGTACATTACACAAGCAAAGACACATAACTCATGAATTGAAACAAAGAATACACCTAATTTCATGTGAAATTTGTCAATCATATACTGGCAAAATTTGTCCATTTCATGAATTGCATCACATAAGACCGTTTGCTCATATAAGACTGTAATTGAAGTGTACTTACCTGGTCTAAGACAAGTTGAGACCAAGGAAGATTTTAAGTGCCCAATTTAGCAACCATAACAACTGACATATCCCTTTTTCTCTCCTCCTTTATCCGAGCTTGAGACCGGCAATGAAATGATATATTATTTACATTGGCGGAGTTAAAAAAGGTTGTTCACTCAGAACAAACATTATAAAAGTAATAGAGCTAGCATTTTATAAATTAAGCACACAAATGGAGTTGTTAACTGTCTTTTTGTAAGAACAATACTAGTATTATTAAAGGAAATACAACAAGAGCCACAATGACAGTAACGAGAACGACGAAGACAGTAAAAAAACAATAGACCTTTTACAACCCCCCTTAAGAGTTGTCGTAGATGTATAAACACTTCTGCTAAATTTTTCTCACTTCTGCTAATTTTTTATCACTTCTGATAAATAGACCTTCTACAACCCCCCTTAAAAGTCGTCGTAGAGGTATAAACATTTCTGCTAAATTTTTCTCACTTCTGCTAGATTTTATTCACTTTTGCAAAAAAAATCTCACTTCTGCTAAATTTTTCTCACTTATGCTAATAATTATTATGGTCTCCGATTCTGCTAAAATTTTCTCACTTCTGCTAAAAACTATTTTCTCTAACACCCCCCACTAAATTCTAGAAATTTAGTCCTTTTGAGATTGGGTAGAAATATCTAAAAGAGGGTTTGTTTAAGGTTTCAGAGAATATTCCGATGGAATCTTACCTGTAAATGGTTCATCTTTACGAGTTTCTATGATGTATCCTGATAAATTTGGAACTAGAACCACTTCGGACACTAAGGGTTCATGGTTCGTATGCCCTTGAACCACCTTTGAAGATAGAAATGACACATGAGCTCCACCTTTACGATTTTCTATGATTTATCCTGCTAAATTTGGAGTTAGAACCACTTCGGACACTGAGGGTTCATGGTCTTATATATCAACCTCCTAATGGGTGGATTCATCGTTGTTACGAAGTTTCCAACTTATAGTAGTTAACTCGCGGCTAGGTTTCGAGCTTGGATTCTTTCTCAAAGTCGCTAGAAAAGGGTTTGTTTAAGGTTTCGGAGAATATCCCATGGAATCTTACCTATGAATGGTTGGATTCATCGTTCTTACGAAGTTTCCGACTTATAGTAGTCAACTCGGGGCCAGGTTTCGAGATCGGAGCTACTTTCTTTCCCGAAGTCGCAAGAAAAAGGTTTGTTTAAGGTTTCGGAGAATATTCCGATGGAATCTTACCTATAAATGGTTGGATTCATCGTTCTTACGAAGTTTCCGACTTATAGTAGTCAACTCCCAGCCAGGTTTCGAGCTCGGAGCCACTTTCTTTATCGAAGTCGCTAGAAAAGGGTTTGTTTAAGGTTTCAGAGAGTACTCCATGGAATCATACCTATGAATGGTTAGATTCATCGTTCTAACTAAGTTTCCGACTTATAGTAGTCAACTCCCGGCCGAGATCGGATAAACTTTCTTTCTCGTAGTCGCTAGAAAAGGGTTTGTTTAATGTTTCATAGAATATTTCATGGAATCTTACCTATGAATGGTTGGATTCATCGTTCTAACGAAGTTTCTGACTTATAGTAGTAAACTCGGGGTCAGGTTTCGAGATCGGAGCCACTTTCTTTCCCGAAGTCGCAAGAAAAGGGTTAGTTTAAGGTTTCGGAGAATATTCCGATGAAATCTTACCTATGAATGGTTAGATTCATCGTTCTAACGAAGTTTCCGACTTATAGTAGTCAGCTCGGGGCCAGGTTTCAAGATCGGAGCCACTTTCTTTCCCGAAGTCGCCAGAAAAGGGTAAGTTTAAGGTTTCAGAGAATATTCCGATGGAATGTTATCTATGAATGGTTAGATTCATCGTTCTAACGAAGTTTCTGACTTATAGTGGTCAACTCCCAACCAGGTTTCGAGCTCGGAGCCACCTTCTTTATCGAAGTCGCCAGAAAAGGGTTTGTTTAAGGTTTCAGAGAGTACTCCATGGAATCTTACCTATGAATGGTTAGATTCATCGTTCTAACGAAGTTTCCGACTTACAGTAGTCAACTCCCGACCAGGTTTCGAGCTCGAAGCAACTTTCTTTCTTGTAGTCGCCGGAAAAGGGTTTCTTTAATTTTTCGGAGAATATTCCATTGAATCTTACCTATGAATGGTTAGATTCATTGTTCTAACGAAGTTTCCGACTTATAGTAGTCAACTCCCATCCAGGTTTCGAGCTCGGAGCAACTTTCTTTCTCGAAGTCGCCAGAAAAGGGTTTGTTTAAGGTTTCAG
>JAJJMB010014886.1:1755172-1788890 GCA_023531105.1 Papaver atlanticum
AAGTTTCCGACTTATAGTAGTCAACTCCCGGCCAGGTTTCGAGCTCGGAGCAACTTTTTTTCTCGTAGTCGCCAGAAAAGGGTTTGTTTAAGGTTTTGGAGAATATTTCATGGATCTTACCTATGAATGGGTTGATTCATCGTTATTACGAAGTTTCCGACTTATAACAGTCAACTCCCGGCCATGTTTCGATCTCGGAGCCACTTTATTTCTCGTAGTCGCCAGAAAAGGGTTTGTTTAAGGTTTCGGAGAATATTCCATGGAATCTAACCTATGAATGGTTAGATTCATCGTTCTTACCAATTTCCGACTAAGTTTGAAGTCAGAACCCTCCCGGAGATTCTTGGTTCATAGTTTGTATGTCGATATACCACATTTGAAGTTCGAATCGACACTGAGCTTCATATTTATCGATTTCGATGATGTATCATGCTAAGTTTGAAGTCTGAACCCTCCCGTAGCTTCTTAGTTCATAATTTGTATGCCGTTATACCATATTTGAAGTTCGAGTCGACACTGAGCTTCACAGTTATCGATTTCGATGATGTATCATGCTAAGTTTGAAGTCAGGACCCTTCCGAAGCTTTTTGGTTCATAGTTTGTATGTCGTTGTACCACATTTGAAGTTCGAATCGACACTGAGCTTCATATTTATCGATTCCGATGATGTATCATGCTAAGTTTGAAGTCGGAACCCTCCCGGAGCTTTTTGGTTCATAGTTTGTATGCTGTTATACCACATTTGAAGTTTGAATCGACACTAAGCTTCATATTTATCGATTTCGATGATGTATATATATCATGCTAAGTATGAAATCAGAACCCACCCGAAGCTTCTTGGTTCATAGTTTGTATGCCGTTATACCACATTTAAAGTTCATGAAATGTATGACTAGTCAAAATTGCTTCATGACCTATGTGACTAGTCGAAATTCAAACTGGAAGCACAAAGAGAAAGCACAAATAAAACACACTTTCTTATTTTTCTGCTTCATTCTCATATATTTTTTGGAATTTTTTTATAACTGAAGGTCGATAATAATATCTTAGATTTATTGATATATTTTTTCTATTTTTGTCATATCGAAAGTTGATAATAAAATCGAATACACGAGTTTGAATTAGAACAAAGAGAAACACACAAGCTTCTCAATCCGTATGAGCATCCTAAAGCGAATCTACACCGTCCAAATCTAAGTATTTACCTTATCTACACTAAAGCAGAGAGAGAAAGTCACCTCTCATTCTCCTCCTCCCACTCTCTTCTCTCTTCTCGCTCTCTTTTCTATCTTGCATTCTTCTCCCCTATAGATCTCCGAATTCATGGTAACTCTTCCATCCCTAACTCCAAATAAAACCTATTATTCTTACCAAAACTCAAAATAGAAGACCTCAAATTCAGAGAGACTTATTTCTTATCATTAGTTCTGTTTATTTTATTCACCTGAAACTGATGACGGCTTCATTACCGATTTGAGAAACCGGTGAGGAGATGCAGAAATTCGGAGATGAAATTGGTGGCAATGAAACAAGATGTTGCTGCTAATGGAAGAATCAAGAGATGGGGTTTGGTTGATTAGGATTTTGGTTCAAATTTGGATCAACGATGGTTTTTGTTTGAGCTAAAAGATGAAATTTAGGGTTTAATTACTGAGAATCGAGAGATGATTGAGAAGAATTAGGTTATGGGTTTCTGTGGTTGTTCTTCAAGGGTGAGAAGACTAAGAACTGGTGCTGTTTTGATGGGGTTGAACTCGATTTCAGAGACAAAGAGCAGGAATTTGATGGGGTTTGAAGCAAGAAATTGATGTGGAGAAATTGGGTTTGATTTGGTGAACATATGATAGTTCTGGTGTGATGTATCAAAACATTTAAGCTAAGCATACATCATCAAATTAAATGACAACTAATTAATTCAAATCATATTTCAATTTTAAATTAATGCAAAAGTCATAAAAAAAATAAATTAAATTTACCATATGATGAAAATTGACTCCCTCCGTCGTCCCAATGTTGGGTTTTAGTTCTTTATGGTGAAAACACGCTCAAAATAATAACGCATGGCTGAATAGGTGTTTTTATTGAAGAGAATGAACTGTAGTTACAGAAGGCCTTTTGCAAGGAAGATAGAAGTCGCTGAATATCTTAAGCAAGTACAGACCTAAACGATAAAAGGGTTTCGTAGTTGAATATAAGACTGCTTATGCGACGGTTCGATGTGGGTCGAAGTTCTTCATGTTCTTCGCGACTGTTCCGTGTGCGTCTTATGTTCTTCGTGTTCTTCAGCTCCGCACCAGCAGAAAATAGCAGCAGGTAGCTTTCTGTTCGTCTTGATTTCTCACTCCTCATCCCTTCTCAGCCCCCCAAACTCTCGACACCCCTTCTATATGACCCAAACAATCTATTTATATCAAAAAGACCGATTAAATCTCTCCAAAATCTTCCGAAATCTCTTTCTTTCTCTTCACTGCAAAGTTGCGGCAATTTCTTGTTTTAGAATTTCCACGCGTATCCGAGCTTTCCTTTTGATTCTAAACTCTTCCTTAGATAGATATCAAGCTTTGGGAAGAAAATCTTGCATTTAATCTCTCTAAAATTTCCTAAAATCGGTCACAACGTGACTTTCCATATTTTGCTGTTGAGATAAAAATCCGTCGATTGAGCCCAGTTTAATCGATTTAAACACCCATGTTAGATTCATAGACCCATAAGGAGTGTACCCTATGAAAATCAGAGGTTTAATCGACCTCAAACTCCTCCAAATCACTACCACCAAAACTGCCAGAATGTGTTTATATTTTCCCGCCAAAAACAGAATTTGAATTTTGAGAAGAAAGTGACCTCCCCCTATCAAGTCCCGGTCTGTGTTTAGTAGCTTCTTGGAAATAGGTTACCCCTTATCCAAAATGAGAGTCCGAATAGCAAATGTCCTTCCAGGTGTCTTTAACAACTTTTTGAGACAATTTCGCCCCAATTGACTATTTCTCAAAAAACACTTACAAAAGGATAAAATACCAAAATTAGTACAAAAATGGGTACTAACAATATGCACAACAGAAATGAAAATAGACACATAAATGCGTCTATCATAGTGGTGCCGTGGCCTAACTATGTAGAGGTGGAGATTTGATATTGCAGTTTATCTTGCTGGTGGGGCTAGTACTGAGGTGGAGGAGTTGGTGGTGATGTTCTGGATAAATTTATGGTTTCTGAATCTCAGATGCAGTTAGAAGATGAGCTTGAAGTTAGGGTTCCAGTGAAGAACAGCTCTAAGGAGGAACTGAAGATGTTGGTGGTGCATCTTTGGGTTAATTGAGGCACTTGTGGTGAAAAGATAGCGCAGAAACAAAAGAAGATCCACCACCGCTGGTTCACATTTAAGTAAGCACTTTCAAAATCTCTTTCCATTTCTTTCTTGTTTTTACGAATTGAATCTACTGTGTTTATTTTGCTGTTTTCTATTCACAAGTACTAGTGGAGTTTTTACAATTTTGTTCGATTTTTAATTTGTTTTAGATTGATAGTTTGATTTTGGCTGTTGATAATGATTTTTGTCAATTGATAGTTTGATTTTGGTTATTGATGAGAATTTTTTTCTTGATGTTGTTAATTTTGCAGCTACAATTGGTGTTGAAGTTCATCCATTGGATAGGTCTCCATTAGGCATTATGCATTGATAGATTTCTTGTCGGGTGTGTTTATTTGAAGCATGTTTAGGTAGTGGATAAGATTTGCGAACTATATCATCTGGTTCATCTCCATTTGTGTGAGATAATGAAGTACTGTGGCAGTCAATTGTCTTTTGAGGGATCTTATTTTCATTCACTTGTTCTTACTCGAATTTGTTTCTAATAATTGACCTTTTGTGCTCTATTGTTTTCCAGTACACTTCCATTGAGCCCTTGGGTGACAGGGTGCTCGTTAAAATCAAGACAGCAGAGTAGAAGACCACAGGCGGTATTCTGTTGCCTTGTACTGCTCAGCAGACTAAGCCGCGAGGGGGTGAGGACGTTGTTGCTATTGGGGAGGGTAAGACCGTTGGAAAAGCCCAAGCCAATGGTAGTGTCTATGTGTATCTATGTTATTAGACTGGCATTAACAGTTGTAAGCTAATTTGTTGTCAGACTGGTGCTCAAGTCAATTATTCCAAGTATGCCGGAACTGAAGTGGACTTTAATGGAACAAGCCATCTGTATTGAAGGAAGATGACTGAGGATGTCAAGGATCTTAACCCCCTGAGCGATCCTGTGTTAATAAAGGCCTGTTCCCACTTTAGCTTGGCAGATATTTCATAAATTTAGAGAGTTTAAGGTGTTGATAGAAATAAAAAATGACTTGGGAGGGGAATAAATTGGAAAAAGAACTGTTTGTGCATTTTGCAATTGTTGGACTTTCAAAATTAAAATTAGTTAGTGGATAAGAACTTGTAAGAAAGTAAACCATTAGGGTGACCTAATGGTAGTGTTGGTTGATGAGGTTTTCAAGCTAAAAGGGAAGATTTTCACTAATTTAATTTATGAGGCTTAATCTTAATACACGGGTAAGATCGTTTTCCATGGTTTTCATTTTCTGCAGTTTATCTATTTTATGTAATTTCAATTGGGATTAATGCTATTAATTGTTGGAAAGATAGAGTGGGTTGTTCACAGGGTGTTTGATAAATTGTCTCAGCCAAATTCTCTATGATTTGAAGAATTTAATACATGTGTATTGAATCTTGCATTGTGGTCATGAAAGATTTCAAAGTTAAATCTACCTTCAAAATGATTTACAGTGAGGGCAAGAATTGACATATGCTTTGTTTGCGTATCCCTTCATTTTCAATTAGCATGCGTGTTGTCGATGTCGTCTATTTAATCTATACCAAACGTGCTTACTGATTAACTCTCTTATTGGTGGTTTAGGGTTCATGGCTGAGAATGAGATTCAAGGTTACTGATATTGATAGCAATGGGTTCATGGCTGAGAATGAGATTCAAGGTTGGAGATGGTTCTTGTGCTCTGATGATGGGTTCAGATTGTCTGGGTTAGAAGCAAATGAGATGGATTAGAGCTGGTGATAATTAGGAGAAGCAAATGAGATGAATTAGAGCTGGTGATAATTAGGAAGCCATTACAAGGAGTGATAATATTCATGTAACACTTGATTACTGCATCAAAGCTCATTCCTTTGTTACCCTAACCATTCACACTTGAGGTACAAATATTATCTCCATGATTCCTTTTTGGAGGCCAAGTCTAAAACTGCTTTAGCTGATGTACCTTGGTGAATCTTATAATTGATTTTTACTTTTATTCCAGGTTCTCTGCGTTATAGTTAAAGTGTTTCAAAGCTTGCCCGATCCCGATTAGTTTAGGATTTGCCAACGCCTCATGTCTCTGGATGAATCTGCAGGCGTTGCCATGATACTGGAGAAACTTTTGTGGTCCAATCAGGTTGGCTATTTTGGTTTATTACTGGTGTTTGGTATTTGAGTGTGAAAATTGTGTTTTCTTAATTGAATGATGCTGTGGCTTGTAGGATGATGCTCTTATGGCGTTCCAAATTGTTTTTGATCTTGTTGACAATGAGCGCCAAGCCTTTTTATTGAACGTCAAAGGCCGTTTTTCTGAACTTGGTGTTATTCACAAGGGTCACCTGCAACAAGGGAGGTCACTGATGGCACCTTATCTTCCACAAAATGGAACTGTTGGTGGTGGTAGTCCATATTCAGAGGGTGGTGCCCTTTATGCTTTACCACTCCTGTGATTTAAAAGAAATCTGATGTTATCAATTTGATTGATTACTGTGGAAATTTATTGATTTGTTATTAGCTGAAGGTACTTCTTTGACATAAGACTGATTTTGTTTGCCTAATTTTCTTTAATCAGAGTAACCACATTGTGGCTTTAAAAGTTTTGTTCAAGAGCCAGCTCAAACAATCTCAGGTTGAGCATCAACTTCGCAGGGAACTTGAGATACAAAGCCATTTAAGAAACTCGAACATTCTTAGACTCTATGGCTACTTCTACGATCAGGTACTGAAATTTGTTGCTTTGCAAGTGTTGTTTTAATTCAAACTTCTATTCCAGTTTCTGAAAAGCTGAGATTCTTTTCTCTTTCAACAGTACATTGCATCATTAGCACGAGCGCTAATATACTGTCATGAAAAGCATGTCATCCACAGAGACATAAAACCAGAGAATCTTTTGATTGGTGCTTAGGTTGCTATTATGTCTTAAATGATTTTATTTTTATAGTTGGTCAACGCAGTGCCCATGTACTAATCCTGTATGTGTTTAATTTCTCGTCAGGGTGAATTGAAAATTGTTGATTTTGGTTGGTCAGTTCATACGTTCAACCGTAAGCGGACCATGTGTGGCACATTGGATTATCTGCCACCTGAAATGGGTATGTATTCAAGATTGTTTGTGAACAATGTAGATTTTGATCAAGAATTTTGTTTAATGAACTACAACCAAGTCTAACTCCTAGTTGTGTTTACAGTTGAAAGTGTAGAGCATGATGCTAGTGTGGACATTTGGAACCTAGGTGTCTTATGCTATGAGTTCTTGTATGGGATGCCTCCATTTGAGGTGAAGGAGCATTTGGATACAATACAGAAGGTAATTTAAAGGTTAACATCCTTCAGTTTCCAAGGCCATCATGCCTTTGCTACTATCACCCATTGATGTTATGCTATCTGTGTAACACAATGATTCTGCTGAGTTTAACAAGAGTATGTTCTCTTCCTTGACATTGTCTGTTTTATCCTCATCATCCAAGACGTAACTAGAAGTCATCCTCATTAATCCGTGTAGCACCATTGCTACTTCTTTCATTGTAGGTCTCTTTTCTCCCCTCATTCTCAAGCACTTTTGTGCTAGTTCGGCCATCTGTTGGATCTGTTGATGCCCATGTACACTACTGATTCGTTCATTATCATTCCTCACCAAATTACCATCAAGAATAGCAAACAACCTACCGTTTCTCATCGAAGAAAGGAAATAGCTTGACAGATTTTTATCTTCGTCGGGCCTCGCTGAAGCAAGTACTGCTTTATTGCCTGTCAGTAATTCCGCAAGAAGAACACCAAAGCTGTACACATCACTTTTCTGCGTTAACTGGCCTGATAGGTGGTACTCGGGATCTAGATATCCTAAAGTCCCCTGAACCAGTGTATTTAACTCAGTTTGATCGATTGGAATTAACCTTGAAGCACCGAAATCCGAAACTTTTGCTTTGTAATCATTGTCTAGAAGTATGTTGCAGGATTTAACGTCTCTGTGAATTATGGGTATAACGGCTTCAGCATGCAAGTAGGCTAATGATCCTGCAACATCTGCTGCTATCCTCAAACGGTCTTCCCACAACAGAAGAACGGACTCTGGTCGATTCTCACAATCATGTAAATGTTGGGAAAGAGTCCCATTAGTAACATATTCATAAACGAGCAAAGGAACAGTGCTCTCTAAACAACAGCCCATGAGCTGAACCACATTTCTGTGGTTGATTTGTGATAGAACAACAATTTCATTTATAAATTGCTCATTTTGCTTCCTGTCAATTACTTTGGTCTTCTTAATTGCAACCACTTCCCCGTTTGATAAGGTTCCTTTGTACACTGTGCCAAACCCTCCTTGTCCAAGAATTTGACTGTCATGGTAGTTGTTAGTCGCCTTGCTTAGCTCTTTCTCCGTGTATATTGTGACAATTGATCTTCCCTTTTTCCCTCCACTGCTAGATGTACTACACTCAATATCTATATCCTCTTTGCGTTCTTTAAGTAGACGATCTAGAAACAAACCACCATTTTGTTTATACAGCTCCTCCTTGAGTTTCATGTGCTTTCTTTTTCTATATGCCCAGTACAGCCCAAAGCAAGTTCCGAGCAGAAGAGATAAACATAGGCAGCCACCTGCATGCAGTAAAAAAGTTAACAAATGTTACGAGGAATCCCTTGTGTGAAATCATACTGCATTTATAAGAATTTTGCTTAACTAGTTACTTACCAACGACAATCTTGTTGAGTTTACTCTCAGGAAGAAGGCAATATTCTAAGGTATCATCATTATTGCTGAATTGGGAATGATATCCATATTTGCAAGAGCAGTTGTAGCTCCCCATTGTATTTATGCATATACTTCCTGATCCTTTTCCTTTGCATGGATTATCATGGCATTCATCAATATCTGCCCCCACAAAAACAAATAGTCAATTTATTCATTTCAACATATGTTGAGTTCTGAACTGCACCTAACAGCAACAAACTAAAAACATCAGTAAATAATGCGTATACCTTGGCAACCACCAGTACCATTGAGATAAGGGTTCCCTTCATAGCCTTTTAAACATTTACAGCGATATCCTGCAGGGATAGTACTATTAAAGCCCTGTATACAAACACTATTAGGTCCACATGCATAACTCGTCGAGTTTACTACGGCATCGCATGTCTCATTGCCAATAGTCCAGTCAACCACGGCTGGAAGAGTTTCGGTTCCACTACTTTTGAAATCCTTGAGATACGAGGAAGAAAACTTAAACGAACTCTCTTCAACTAAAAAAGAATAGCTACATGGATTGAAACTAAGACTTGTATCGTTATATACGATACTAACTGTCGCAGCATATGCTGTTAGTCCAGCTGGAACGGCGATCTCACAGCAACCAATACCAGAGCAAGACCCATTAATGGTATCTTCCATTTTACTACAGAAGGACGAGCAACCCGTTGCAATAGAGGAATCATTAGATAGAAAAAATAATGCCAAGGTGTTGCAACCAATAGCAATGAATTTGTTTTTTGTATTGGAGAAGGTGAATTTTCCCAAGTCGGCATCCACATCATAGCTTTGTCTATTATCGGAACAATCATTGGCTATGTAGACTTCTGCTATCATCTCGCCGTCGAGTATTGATATATTCAAGACATTCAGGCCACCATACATTGGTTTTGGGGGATTGAAACTGTTGTTGCATTTTATTTCGAACACTTCATCGATGAAACAGCCATCATCACCCATACCGAACGGATAGGGTATGCTAACATCCCCGCACGTATCTTGGCAACCAGGTTTGGCTATTTGTCTAGAAGCAGCGACCATTTTTTCTGGAGATGCTAATTGCAGCCATAATAACAAGGCGAAACACTGAAACTTTACAAGAACATGAGAAGCCATGGTAGTTTAATTAGTTGTTTCGCCTGTGATAAATAGCTAACATCTTAATAGTACTCCTGAAAAGTCATTACAGACTTAATATTTATACACTCACTATAGGTGTGGCCATTACAAACTTAACAATCACCAATCTTTATATTTTTCTTCCTGTTTCGGTGAAGTACCCTTTTGAAAAGTCATAAGTAAGTGACAGACTAGATTGAAAAGGTTTTGTTTCAATCAAGCATTCTGCATTCTCTGATGACTTTTCATTAAGTCGATGTTGTACATTTTATCTCCTTTCTTTAATGAGAAATTGGGTCAATTGTCCAAATATTTTTAAAATATGGTTCTAATGGACGAGTAAAAATTAGTATGGGTGAAATGGACAAACAAAAAAATAGCAAGAATGAATCTGGATTCATCCTGGCTTAAACTTCAAAAATAGCGAGGGTGAAACTGGATGCATCCTGATGTAAATTAAAAATAAGAAACAGTATTTGAAAATGGGTAGGATGAAACTGTTTACATCCTGGCTATTTTTACATTCTCGTCCATTTAAACAGTATCAAATTTTACATGTCTCTTTCACCCAGGAATTGTCGTTATTGGATTAATTGACCAATTTTGTGTTCTTTAATGTACCTCATATTTAGTTAGTGGTTCGTATTTTCGTAATGGTTTCCAAAAAAATAAAACAAAAATCTCGTTCCCAAAGTTTCCACACACTCAAACACATTATCATTTTACTCTATTTCCGTTTTCTTTCCTTTGGGAGGAAGAATCCACACGTCCAGTCTTGTCTTCAATTGTTAGTAAGATTCTTTTTCTCCAGTTCGATTACGCCCTTAGAGTCTTAGACCATAAAGTCTTTCGATAAAAGTTAAGGTTATTTTGCCTTGCGAGATTGGGGTATACCCAGATTAATTGGGGTATATCTAATGAGATAAAATCTGGGTTATTTTGAAGTAAAATAGGACATCCCTTAACCATATATTTTCTAAATGGCTAATATACCCTTGTATAATTAATATTAAAAAAATCTAATTAGGTTAATTAATTGAGTGGATTAAAACTTATGAGTAGATTAAAACTTATGAATTTGAGTTATAAAATTTTGTTTTTGATTGAACTTATGGGAGAAGATTTTTGATGAAAAAAATTTGTTTTGAGAATATTTTTTGCAATGGAAATGAAAGCACACTACCCAAACACTTCTAAAAGGGGGATTGCAAAGCTGTTGTATGATATCATACTCAAAATTAGAGAAGAAATCAACACTTTCAGTTCTGAAAGTATGAAAAGTCGGCAAGGTCGACGAATGAAGACCAAGCCGACTAACGTTGGCCGGCATGCTTAACAATGCCGACTTTATTATTTTTGACACACATGAGACTGTTGTAAATGCTTCAGTAGTCGGCATGGTATTGATTTCTTACCTTGCCGGCTAACCTATATTCGGCATCTATTTAATTTCTCACCTTGCCGGCTAACCTATAGTCGGCATTGTAGTAATCTTACAACCTTGTCGACTTTGGTTATCCCCAAAAGAAAACAGAATATTGAAAGCTGTAATTCACTTTATTCATGCAATTTTTGTTACTACATTGATTGAAACATAAAATCTAACTCCTTGTCGTAGGAATAACGGATGCACTTAGCACGTGCACCAAGCCTTTGAACTCCTAGACGACCCTAGTGGACGAGTTATAGTCTCGTGAGGGTTTACATAAAGATCTACCCACAAAACCTATACAAAAACTTTTAAAACCATCAATCTTCGTCGGAGGAATCCGAGTCCGATTCACCCACCATCATCTCCGGGGAATACTCCGGAATTTTGGATACCATGAAGTGATAGCTTGCATCAAATGAGAATGCTTCCCCCTTTTCCTCCAAGTAATGCTCTTTCGCGACTTCATGCTACAAAACAAAACACAAACTTACTTTGTTAGTGGTGTTTAATAAGAAGATCAAACAACATGGATTACGTAAAATAAAAAACAAAAATTCTTACAAATTGTTCAATGGACAAGTTAAAGTGGCTAGCGTTCAAAATACGATGTTGGATAGCTAAATAAGCAAGTATCGCATTTTCGATGACTATGTGCCTATCATGGATTTGTTGAACACTTATTCCATTCGGATTCCAAAACTCTTGCCTATATTTGTTGTATACCTTTGCCCAAAAGGTTTCGGCATCTACCCTTATGGAGGACTGATTTCTAACTCGAATTTCGGCGTACCATGCTTTGGTGATGGATAGATCTTCATTTGAATCAAATGGTGCCATTGTTGTATGTAGAGGGATTGGGAGAGTTAGAAAGATTGGATTATGATATGAGCTTTGGAGAGTATATGCAAATAGGTGTGTGTTGTTTTGTAGAGAGAACTAGTGTATTTATAGGATGGTGCCCAAATTTGGCCGTTAGGGTAGTCAATCAATGCAGTTGTACTTGCAAAAATTTGAATTTAAACTCGTCGGCTAGGTTTTTATTTCCCCAATATGCCGACTAACATACTGTCGGCAGGGTCGTAATTTTCTTACCTTGCCGACGAAAACAATTTTCAAACACAGGAAAGGTCATATTCTGCTGCATATGGTCGGCAAGGTATTTGTTTAATACAATGCCGACTAACACATAGTCGGCAGGATCGTAATTTTTTACCCTGCCGACTTTATGATTTTTGTAACACAGGAGGTCATATTATGTTGCATATGGTCGGCAAGGTATTTGTTTAATACACCTTGCCGACCAACACATAGTCGGCAGAGTCGTAAGTTTTTACCCTGCCGACTTTATGATTTTTGTAACACAGGAGAAGATCATTTTCTGCTGCATATAGTCGGCACGGTATTTTTTCATTAGAATGCCGACTGTTATACTGTCGGCAAGGTCTTAATTTTCTTACCTTGTCGACCTTGGTAACTACACCATTTCTGCTGTCAGGGCCGGCAGTCTGCCAGTTCACAATCTTGTCGGCCCTGGTTTAGTCGGCACTGTAACTTAACAAAACATTCACTCAAGACCTTGCCGGCTGAATATTGAAACTTAACATAGATAAACAAACCATTCATTCAATAACTAGAAATCCAACATTTGTCCAAAATAAGAAAACATATGTCCCATAAACCTTAAAAAAACATTTGTTCAACCATTAACCTTAACATTTGTCTAACACATAAGGAAATAAACTAGAAATGCATTCATTCATGACCACGACCACTACCACGGCCCCGTTTAGCATTTTCACGACCACTACCACTACCACCACCACCACCATGGGTACGGGCCCTCTTTTGTTCAGCATTCCTCTTGAATAGTACTTCCCTCTTGGCTTGTGCTTCCCTTTTTAGTTCAGCATTAGCTTGCTGGAACATTTCAGTGGCATCTTCATTGTCAACATTGCTAGCATAGTCAATGTGCTTAGTTTTCTCTTCAATCGACAAAGGCTCTCCTCTTTCTCTCGCACAACACATCATCTTCACAAGGGTCTTCAAATGCTCCTTCTATTTTCAATTAAACAACAAACAATTAATAGACTGATTCGATAATGTAATCTTAAAATAATAAGAGCAACTCTAAAATACTTACAAAGTTCTTAAGACTTGTTGTTGGGTCTTTCGGTGGAATCTTCCTCTTACGAGCCGGTTTTTCAATTGTCTCTTCCCTAATCACAGTAGGACGAGCAAAACGCAAGTACCACGACATGTAATTTTCATGATCTTCATGACCTTCGGTCACCTCGTCCAAAAGACTCGTATCGATTTTACGGTCACTTTTTTCGCCCCAATAAGAAATCTCTGGTAGTGGAGCGAAATGGACGTCAATACTTTTTTGGGATGTGATGCACGCTTCCCTCTCCACTTTAAAGAATGGATCATCACTGGGATGAGGTTCTTCTTGGACGTAACCCACTTGTTGCATTACCCGATGTGGATCGTATATTGAAAATCCTTGGGGGTAAAACAAGGGACCGTAGTAGAATGCAACATCATCTTTCCTTACGATTATACCTTCATTTATATCAGCTCGATACGGATCAAATATTACCTCATCCGCAGTCATTTTTTCCAAGGAGACTCACATGTTGATAAGCTGCTGTAGCATATCCTTGTCCATGAGTACCAGTAAAACTGTATCGTTGTCCTCTTGGATTGTGACTCGCAAGCTTAGTGTTCACTTTGATGTGGGGGTTGCCTTTCACCAAAGAAGAGAAGTGCTCATATACCCAAACCTATGCAAACACAAAGTTTAGTAATAATCTTATCTTATAAGCATTTTACAAATATAAATGATTTAGACAATTGAATTACCTGGAAGAGACATGGATTTTTGTTTACTTGCTTCACTAGAGCTCTTGAAGCCTTTGTCAACTCTGAATTCAAGAAGGCAACCACTGCGGTACCACAAGAATACTTATGCATCTCATGAAAGGGATGCAATAGTTGAAGATACTTGTCGTCGACCAAGCTTCCGGAACTGTCGGGGAAGATACAGTTGCGCAAGATGTATAGCAAATAAGCTGACGCAATAGCATTGATTTGCACCATGGACACACTTCCTTCGTCATCAAAGATTTTCTGGGTCCAAGAGTATGTGTCCCTCAACATCTTCAGACTTAACTTCCTGCTTATATAACCATCCTTCTTCACAAACAAAGACTCCGACTCCTTCTCATCCAAACAGAACAAGATCTTGGTCAATTTGAAGATTTTCTCCTAAGAAATGCCATCTTCGTAGCCATCACTTATTGCTTTTCCCTCAACCTCGATGCCTAAAATTTGATGAGCATCATCGGGAGTTACCACCATCTCACCGAATGGGAATAAAATTGTATCAGTCTCTCCGTAGAACCTCTCACAGAATGTAAATACGGTAACTTTGTCATACTCAACAATCGAACTCTCCGCTGCAGGCCACAACCCGGAGTTCTTGACAATCGCTTGCACCTCATCACATTCATTGTCAAGTGGCCATAATGTCATCATAGTGCTTGAAGCTTGGCGCCTCAAAAGACGGATGGCATGCTTGTGATCCTAAGTACCAAAAACACAAAATTAAAACAAATACAAACACTTGAAGCAAATTTAAGATAGATAGATACACTTAAATAAAAACAAAGTTTTATTGAGATTACTTACGATAACATTATGGATTTCACATGCCCATGTGTCTTTGTATCCGAAAAGAATATGTCCACCATCTTCTGGGGTCCCTAGTGGAGGCTGACCTGGATCCAGTGTGACCTACATGTGACTGGGAAGCATGTGGGAATCAGCTGGTTTAGTGATAACCCTCTTCGGTCTTCCGGTAGCGGTTGTAGTTGCAGTTGCAGTTGCGCTTCAGTTTGTTGATCATTACCTATTTTTTCTCCACCTTCTTCTTCTTCCTCTTCTTTATCCTCTTCCTCTTCAACAATTTCACGTTGTCCATCATTATCTTTATCTCTATCATTGTTATCACCATCATTATTACCTCCTCCAATAGGTGGGCATGTCTTGATCATCATCATCATGCTCATCATCTCCTCCAGCAGCCGGAGTTCTTTCAACACCATCATGATCATTACCTCTTCTACCAGATGGATTTGATTGGTCTTCATCTGGAGTTTCATCTGAATCACTTGGTTCCGTTGGTGGTTGGGAATCATTCCGTTCACGGATCTTGAGCGTTCCCGGTTCAACGAATGCCCCTCGATGTATTCCAGTCAAGAGTTTGTCATCAACACGAGTAGGGTTTGAAGGAGGAGTAACACTTTTCTTCTTTCCCTTTTGCAACCTAAACAAGAACAGTAAAAAAAAAATCAACTAGTCGTCAGGATCGTCAACAATAACCAATGCCGACTAAACAATAGTCGGCAGGGTCGATAACTATACTAAATGCCGACTAAACAATAGTCGGGAGGGTCTTATTCAACTACCATGCCGGCTTATACCAACTCTGAATACTAAAAATACATGTGATTTTCCACACAATTAGTCGGCAGTGTCTATAATCCATACAATGCCGGCTAGAATGCAGCCGGCAGGGTGGTATTCAAATACCATGTCGGCCTTATAACTTTAGGCATCGGGAAACACCAACATTTTTTCAAAGCACACCGTCGGCAGGGTAAAAATTTAAAATCCAACGACTGTAAGAAACACATTTAGCCGGCATGGTATTAAGGTTGAATATCGTGCCGACCCTGTAAATAGCGGTTACAGATATTAACAGCCGGCAAGATCTTCAACCTAAGAGCTTGCCGACTAACCCTAAATATGAAAAGTAGGCAGTGTCGTGAATCAGAGAACCTGCCGGCTAAGTAACTGCAGATTCACAAATTTGATTTTTCTGATCTAATTTGACATGCAAACATAAAATTAAAGTACTGGAGTGAGTTTAAGTAGGCCCTTACTTTCTAAATCGCGCAATTTCTTCGGTTTCAGCGGCGTTGATTTCTTCTTCTTCAACGGTGTTTTTACACTGTTTGTATTGAAGTAAGTTTGCAATTCCAGGGTTATCTCGATTAGGTTTTCTATTAGTTTATTTCAAACGAGTAGCCTTCGGCCGGTCCATTTTTGAAGATTAATCGACAATCGATTTTTGGAATCGACGATTACGACGAATTAATCGACGAGTTTTCGATGGTGGGGGATGGAGAAGCTGGCATGGTAGAGGACAACAAGAAGAAGAAGAGTAGATGAAATAAAAATGATAACTGATTAGGGTAATAAGAATTATAATGGGAAAGGGTAGTTTTGTAACTTCACCCATTAGGACACCCCCCTTAGCCCTTAAAAAGAGTCCACTTATGTTTGGGTATACCCCAATCTGGCCAGGTTATTTTGGATTTCGAAGATAAATGTTTGAATTATGTTTTCGGATCTCCAAATTTGAGACTGGGTCTTGAATTTGCAGCATGGTCCTGACCAACTAATATAATTGAGATATGTCTGGTCTTCGTCCATGTTAATACATTTCCCGATTGACAAGGACTATAGCCTTCATCACTTCAGCGTAATATAGGGGCTAACAAAGCTATACTTGTCACGCATAGTCTTCAATAACAACACAGCTGTGCTTGTCAATCGAGAAATGCATTTTCTAACCTCTTCGAATTTGAATCACGTGAAAACCTCTTCGAATTTGAATCACGTGAAAATAACCGCTGAGCTAGCGAAAGATACTACCATAAGCATTTACTATTATATGGATTGGATTAATGTAAGTCAGTTGGTGTAAGCATTAGTGCAGGCAACAAAATAAAGGACCTAGCTAATATTCTTGGATGTCAAGCAGAGAATCGAGGCATGTCAGTAACAGCACACTGGTAATATACTTGTACCATATGCCAGACACCAGGAATGTTTATTAAGAAAAAAAAAAGACAGCAAGAGTGGGTTTATGCATGAACTGACATACCTTATTAACTGTAAAAGCAATTTTCGGCATCGTTACATGACCAAGCTAGGCACCTAATTGCTAAATTAAAGCAGTTCTACACATAGGACATATTAGTCTATGATCATAGTCAATCCAACTATCTAAACAGCTTCTATGAAAAACATGGTTGCACAATTTTAATTTTCTGATTTCTTCTTTACTCTCGTACTCACCGAGACAAATAACACATGTACGATCGGTGGAATTGGAGATAGTTAGCAGATCTTCTGACTTCATAATAGGCAATATCTTCTTGGTCATCTCTGCAGCTGAGAAAGAAGAAGATAAGTTAGGTGTGGTCAGGTGGCCACTAACGCTGCGGGTTCGACGACGATACGGGAGATCAAGTTCAAACTGTTGATCTGGTGCACTGACAGTGTCCAATATGTCTATGACGAGTCCAAAAATGAAGCTAATGAAAGATAGCGGAATATGGAACTTCCTTGAAAATGCTGAAAAAATTGCCATTGAAGAAGAAGAATGTCTGCTGACAAATTTTATAAATAAACTAATAAACTGGGAGGACTGAAGCAAATGCTATGTAGGGAGACTTGAGAAAAAGTTGCAAAGGTGCCAATAGAAAGAGTTGAAACTTGCAAGGTGAATTTATAAGTTTCCATATCGAGCACCTGTTAAACAAGTGCACGATAGATGATGTAATCCTGTTCTATTCGCTTACTGCATAATTCTTTACACCAGAAATAAGTTCAGCATTTTTGTAGTGTCAATTCAAATAGTTTGTCTGGTACTTTTTTTTTGGGAAAACATTATCCGTAGGTTTCCCCTATTAGGTGTCAAATTTTCACCCATTAATCCCCTGGATTGGAATTAGCAGGGGCTCTTTTGTGTGTTATTAGGCCACTATCCCCATAACACCTCATGGTGGAAGATTTTGGTGGACATGAGTGGGGGATAACTATTATTTTCGATATTATTACGTTCATTATTTTTTACAACTATGTCACTCTATATCTATTGTACGTATGACTCATATTATTACGTTCATTATTTTTTACAACTCGTCACCGTATATCAATTGTACGTATGGCTCGTATTATTAAGTTCATTATATTTTACAGAAGAAGGATCCATTCACATTTTTATTACGTTTATTATCTATCTCACATGTTGGACATCATTTTTGTGAATGAAAATCAAACCGTAATGGATTTGAAGCTAATACTTTGAGGATGTGTTCCTCTTACCAAGTTTTACATGCCTACCAAAAATGAGCACATTCCGAAATATAAAATCTCACCATCTATCGATCTTAATTTCGACGGCCAGAAATCCGTTGATTTTCAACGACTTATTTTCAAAGTAGTAGATGGTCGTGTTATACGTTTCGGAATACGCTCATATTCGGTAGAAATGTAGAGCAATGTAATAGTAACATATCCCCAAAATATTAGCTTCAAATCCGTTACGATTTGATTTTTATTCGCAAAAATGACGTCCAACGTGTGAGATAATGTGATAATAAAAGTGAGAGGGGATCCCTCTCTTTTTTTACAACTTTGTTGCTGTATATCAATTGTATTTGCGATGAATTTCTTCTGGATTTACTTTCAAAAATATAAAATCTACCGAATTTACTTTCAGTTTTGTGTTCTCCCGTTTTCTAGGTAGGGCAAATGCAATGGGGATAAATTCGATGAGTCACGTGGATAACTAAAATAAAAATCCAACTTTGAAAATTTCTGGAGAACCCAAATATGAATTCTCTCTCTTCTAGAAATCCATCATTAAGATAGATATATACCTGGCATTTTTAGGGGTACCCTAAAGGAATTAGGGGCAACTAATAAGAAAAAATCGGGTTACCCAAGCCTAAAATGAAGCCGCCCATATCTCTGATTTTTTGAAATGGCTAATATGCCCTTTATAATCGGTAAATAATTAGGATAATTGACAGTTAGCTTATATATAGTTTAGTTAGTGCTAGAAAACTTATTTGAGCTATTTAGTTTTAAGTTTTAGAGTAGTAGAAGAAGAAAAAGAAGAAGTGGGAGAAAACCATTTTTCTTAAATAAATAAAAAACATGGATGGGTATGAAGAAGAATGTGAGAAAAATCATGAAGAACATAATGTTGAAGGTTCAATAATGTTTAGAGATGGCGATTTGGGGTATTCGTTGAATGATCCGAATTTTTGTGGAGGAGAAGAATCCCTAGATGAAGACTTCAGGGAAGAAAACAAAGAACCACACGAAATCGAAGTTAATAATGGACCAAACATACAAGTAATGTGTTAAGAAACTCAAATACCCATTTTGTGTGCGTTTGTAAACAAAAAAAATCGATTTTTACATGCATTGAATGCCATGAGATGTCCAGAATCGGTAGATAATGTAGTAACATATCTACCGATTATAAGATATTACACTCCAAATATCTACAATCGATAGTCTCGTGGACGTAGAATACTACCGATTATGAAAAAAACCCAAATTGAAAATTTGAATTTTTCATAATCGTTAGTTTTCTAAAAGGGTTATTTAATGTTTGGTACCCGGCAAATGACCAACACATTGGTTTGGTATCCAACATTTCAAAAATTAAGGGATGATACCTGGACTTGTTATTGACTGTCAAGTCAAACCCTTCATCTAACAGACCGTCACCTGGATAATTAAATTAAAAATAAATTTCAATTCTTTTTTTTTTATTTTTCAACGTCGTTAACCAAATATTAGCATATGAGTTGAAAAACAATATTTGACCCATTACAGCCGATTCATCCGGTTATAGATCAATTGATCGAATAGCTAAAAAGATTTCATCATCGAAACATATCACCATCGGTACTTTTGATTCATCAAAATTATTTGCACATTTAACAACGGAATTGTAGTACAATTTCTATGATTAAGATGATAGCTAAGAATTTCTCGGAATTTTTTTCTTCAATCTAACACCTCTGGAATCAACAACCACCATCGCCTAACCATAAAAAGGCAAAAGCCATTTCACTATCACTTTTTCAAACTTACTTCGTGTCAACACAACCATTATCAACAACCTAATGCGTGGTTTTCATTCTCCGATTTGGGTCAAAATTTCCAACATAAAATCTCCCTTAGTCTTCTCCTGATCTCTTCCGATCTTCTTCCTACATACAGATCCCATTCACCTGAATAAAAAAATTAAAAAACAAAAAATCAAGAACTTAAACAGATAAAATGTTAATGATGTAGGAGAGACAGACAGAGAATCTTCAACTACAATACACGGATCTCCGCTTACATTATAGTAAAAAATTGAAGATCGAATTACAATCTGCTTCGAACTTTGCTTCTCAATTGGCCTTGATTTTGTCTTCGAATCTTAAATTTGATGATACCCAACTTAAACGCTAGTAGATCTAGCGAAACCCTAAGATTTAAATAGATAAACAGAAATCACTCGAATCCCCTACTCATGTTTACGAACCCTAAAACACTCTCCTCTGTCTAAATTTCCGGTGATAACAACTGATTTAGGCTAAGATATAATGGTCAAGACTGGATTAATCGTGGCCATTCATTTGTGTGACACGTTAGATGAAAACAGATCACTGACTGGACGTTACGGAAGTTACAACTTTCAATGGTCAACGTGTTGACCTGACAGTCAATAACGGGTTCTGGTACCAATCCTTAATTTTTGAAATTTTGGATATCAAACCAATGTGGTGGTCATTTGCCGGGTACCAACCATTAAATAGCGCTTTCTAAAATTATATTTTAATTGTTTATGGAGATAAAGGGTTACACATTATCAAATTGAACAAGGAATTGGACGGGAGGCGAGCAACCAGCTGTGTTCCAATCCCTTTTTGAATGACAACCCCTAATCTATGAAAAAGAAAATCTCCCACTCAGTAACGGAACTAGGATCTTTAGTTGGGTGGAGCAATACGGAAAGAAATTTATGCACCTTCGTCCTTAACCAGTTTTGCTGCTAAATTTACCTTTGTTACTATTGAATTTATTTTGCATTACCAAATAAAAAATCTGACTGGAAAATTATAAAACACAAAGAAATATCAACCATAAACAAATAACAACCACCTGTAACATAAAAGTAAACATCTCAATGAAAAATAAATCATCCGATCTCTCTAAGTCTAAACAGTCAAATCAGCAACTGAATCAAGCAATTAATCAGAACTTTAAAAGAATATTATTATTCACTAAGAATGAAAAACGTTAATAAAGAGAACACTAGATGAGTACTTGCTTCAAGGTAAAATAAGAAATAATAATTCTTTATTGACCGTGTATATAGACTCCTCCAAAACCGTTTCCTAGGTGGAGCGCACGTGGAGCTGCCGAACGTGTTTTATGTTCTAAATCAATCTGAGAAGTTGCCTTCTATTTGTTGACTGTTGATATTTCTTATATCTAATGAAAATCTTTGTACGTTGAAACTATATCTTGTTTATTTAGGGACTATTTTGAATTCCCGTTTCATTTTTGCATCTTTCACTTTCTCTATATCTTGCGCTGAAGCAAAGAAACACGAAAATCGATTTCATTTCTCCTTCGAATAAGAGCCCTAGTCAAATTAATAGTAGTGGGAGGTAAAGAATCATCTTTTCAGCAACATTAGCACTGTCACCGGGTTTCAGATTTCATTCAATTGATAAAGAAATCGTTAGTTGTTATCTCAAACCTGAGAATCTTAGAAAACCCTTTCTTTATGCCGTTTCTGAAAGTGATATCCAAGATTCGAACCATGGATCTCGTTATAATTAGAAGAATTTAAACTAATTTTATTCTTCATGGTATTTCAATTTTTGTTTTCCTTTCAAAAAAAATTATGTTTCTTGAATTTGCTGGTTTGGTTAATAATCCTTTCTCCAATGATGGTGGATACTGGATAGAGACTCAGGGTAGTAGATGAACTGATGAAGGATAATGATGAAGTTAATGTCAGAGAGAAGAAAATCATTAAAGAAATACAAGATCAGATTTCAACGGACTGGATTTTATTAAATATAATATAATTATATCAACGGCTAATAAACCAAGATAAGTTTTCAGATCTGACCTTGGTTGCACAGATGCGGACACGACATGACACGGAAACTACAAAATTCTCAAAAAAGTAGGACGCGGACATGTATATACATATTTTATTTATATATACAATCATGTATCTATACGGAAAAGTCAAGTGTTTCGATTCTGAAAATTAGAAAATGATGCTATAATATGTTGTTTTTGTGCATAAATTTCAAAAGAAAAGAAGAGATAGTTTGTTTATACACGCCAAAGGTCAAGCAATCAATCACTATTAAACACATGGATATGTAATGTAATTAATTAATGTTTCATTTACATTTCCTTAAGCTCATTATTTTGTATTGTAATCGGATGAATCGGTTTAATAATTGATCTAAATGTTTGTCTTTCTTCATTTAGTTAATAATAGTAAAAATAAAGGAAGAAATTTAAATGAAAATGAAAAAAAAAGCGTCAAATCCTAGTCATCAGTGCGTCCGAACAAGACACGCGCAGGACGCGCACATTGGTGTGTCGGACACGCATCGTGTCAGCGTCCCACGCGCGTCCCGTATCCGACGCGCGTCGGATGCAGACACGGCTCACAAAATGCAGCGTCCGTGCAACCCAGGATCTGACTAAGAACTTAGAAGTATAAAACACGTCTCCTTCATGTGTACTGAACTGGAAACTCCACGTGGACTCCACCTGGGAAACGGTTTTGGAATAGTCTATATATACGGTCTGTAAAGAATTATTGAAAAAGAAAAAAAAAAGTACTTAAAGAAGGGGCTGGTCAAGTAGACTAAATTTAGATGAATTATTTTTTGTTGTTCTCAGTATTATTGTTACGAGGAAAACCAAATACTTATGAAGAAAACTAAGAGTAAGAAAACTAAATACCCTAATTGGCAGTCTATCTCATTCTCCTCATTATAATTTCACGGATATAAATTGTTTTTTACCTAAAAATTTGGGGTGCGTCCAGGGAACCACCCACCCCACTAAGAGCTCCGTCTCTGCTCCCATTCTGACATTCGCATCTTGACTAGCCATGTAATTCCGCAATCTTTTCAGGAAGTCTGTAGTATCCCATCAAGTTCCCATAAATTAGTGAAAGCAAGAACCCCAAATCCAAGCCCCTGAGCCGTACACTTCTCCAAATATTTGTTACATTTCCGAGTTATACAACATTACTAATTGCTTGGCCAGGCACAAAAGTACGCACACCACCTCCAGTAAAAGGAGAAATACATGTTACATCCAAGCACACATCACGACCATTAACCCAGTTATAGACCAAAATATCAGTGGGCCTCAAAGCCAAGCCATTATTGGAAAGGATGCCCAAGTCAACCTCTTTCCTAGCCGGCACACCTGTACGATAACACATGTCTGCAAAAGTATCACGTACAAGATCATGGCTGAACTTAAAACCAACTTCATGGGAACAGTGCAGAGCGTGGTCCCCAAAGACATCCATCTCCCTGTCATAGCTGGAGAATACACCCACCCCCCCCCCCCCCACCCCCCCACCCCCCATTCTTCAAAAAGAGGAATCCCAAGCCTATACCAAAGAACTGCACAAAACTGCCTAGCACCAATTTTCTGATTAAGACCTTCAATAGGGATATCCAACAAATAGTCTTGCGCGTGTTTGGTTCTGTTGCACTGCCAAAGCGTAATATCACGCTCAGTCATGACAAACCGATCGAGAGGGTGGTTCTTTCTTCACTGCATCAAAGTATTTGATCGCCAAGGAACTCATGGAATGGGGGGCGATGCCGTCAATCCAAAGTGGAGAAATAAAAGTACCACATACCTGGTTATAGGTGTTCAAAGTAAGCTCGAAACTTGGGCTTAGATCAACCAGTCTGGAGTCACGCAAGATCATGTTTTGCTGGGCCTGGGTCTGCATGATAGATGCCAAATAGAAATATTTGATCGTATCTTCCATCGTATACACACCCAACCCACCATGTGTGATGGGGAGAGTGGATAATCTTTGTTGGAGCAAGCCGTACCCGGGACCATCACCTGTAATGAGATGCCTAAGAAACTGATTTATATGGCTATCAAACAGTAATTGTGCATCACCTAGGTGTTCAGGCCTGGTAGTTCTCATTGAGAAGTACAACCGAGACACCCCATTACAGTTTCTCAGAAGAAGCAATTCACATTGCGGCTCTTTGAGCTTGGCAATAGCATCCATCAAAGTAATTGTCTTACGTACCCTGTCAACAACCAAATCACTACAAAAGAGGGGATTTAAACTAATTGGGACACCCAGTAGCTTCACACCCTCGACCAGTCTACAAATATCTGAAGGAAAACCCCATCTATTAATCCCCTACTATCAACAGTCGGCCAGAAAAGTTCAGTTTTGGAAACATTTAAATGCAATCCCAAAGATGTACCGTCCTGTTGGATAATATGCAAAGCCTTCGCCACCATCAAAGTGTCTCAATTATGTGTCATCGTCTAGGTACCAGGCTTGGAGATCCAAGACACACTGCTCCGCAATCTTGTGGATTAAAGGGTGTAATACCAGAGCAAACAACAGGGGGCCAAGAGGATCTCCCTGTTGTACCCCTTCGCAGATACAAAAGTTTTATCCATATAATATAATCTAGCTGGCTTTGCATAACGAAACTCTACCCACCTGGAGATCGAGGGTCACTGTTTCATGACTTCACTCAGCATTGAAGAACGATCCACCAAATTAAAAGCATTCAAAAAATCAACCAGAAACATCGACTTGGAACTGGAATTACCGTGCACCTCCAACATCCCATTAACCGAGTGAAGTATGGCTTCGCCTCCGCATTTCACACCCACGCTTAACTGGTAGTCACTCAAGTACGCTTCCATTTCTCCCCCTACATGAGAAGCTGCAACCTTTGAGACCAAGCGTCTCCATATGGTACCCACGGCAATCGGTCGGATGCCACCACCTGGTTTCACCAAATGCGTAAGAGGGGATGATGCTATGAACTCACCCAAGGCAGATGGGCATTTCCAGGACAACCAGATATTCACCAAGTCTGTGATAAAGGCGACCAATTCCTCCGAGACAGCAGCCGCAGATACGCTGAGTGCATCAACTAGATGTTGAGCACGTAATTCATCTCTCCCGCATGAGGTACCTTTAGGGAAACTCTTTATTTTGCCTAAGACCAACTCCCTAGAAGCATCAAAAGCCTCTTGAGTGAAAGAATCAGCCGAAATCAAAGGTGGATGTGCAAAAGGATGCTTGCACTGAAGGTATTTCAAAGTCTCAGCGTTTGAGGGCGCCACATCGTGGGAAGTTAAGGTTCTAATGGAATCCGTATACATCCCGTAGTTCGGCTTCTTACGAAAAAGTCGTAGGTTAGATGCCCTCTAGATTGGTTTGTTGTTTCTTTTTTGATTTGCGCCTGAGTTTTTCAACTGCATCTTGTTCTTCCAAGACCCTCCGGACTAGAGAGATACAACCACCTGGTTCCCCCCAAAGCCTCAAAGTAGTGTTGATGGATGCTACTTGTAGCTTCTTCATGTTGCCTGACTGTTCCTCCATGTTATTCTTCGGAAAATAGGTACAAAGTGTGCAGATTGGAAGCAACAGAAGTTGTATCCAGCCAGGAAGATCCCCGGGGAAGTGAATAACCTTCTGAATGGCTGCATTGAGTGTCCTGGAAAAATGCAGTTTGCACTTAGCAGGTATACTGGACACCGTCGAGATTTGTCTCAGTAATACCTTGTCCAATAACTCTAGGTTGAGACATGGTAATGGGAGATCAGTTGAAGCACAAATAGCAAAAGTGGGATCATCAGGGTAAGGTAAGCCGTGTATTAGAAAATCAACACCTGAACCATTGAAGGGGCTAAGTATAACATCATCTTTATGTTTATAGTTCTTCCTCCATGCTAACAGATGCATGAAATCCCTGCAGAACCACATTTGCAGTTGTTGCAACACTTCTTCCCAGGCTTTATAAATCCCATAGTTGTTGATCATAAGCTCTCGGCATCTGATCTTACTCCCCTCATTTGAGTAATGTTTGTCGTGAAGGTGCTTGAGCAGGGAGGTACGGGCGTAACCTCTGCCTCCAATCCCATTTTTGCATTCATAGAGGCCGATAAAATGGCTTTGATAGAAGCATCCCTGTGAAGAGGGAGGGATAGAACTCGACACAGAGGTATCGTGTGTCTTAAACGCAGAAACCCATATGAGCAGCAAAACCTTACAGATAATGGAGGAAGCCAGAGATGTGAGAAACCTAGAATAGGGTATCAAATTAAAGCTCTAAAGGAGGAGGAAAAGATAGGAATGATTACAACTATAGAGCATTGAGAGAAAATAGATTGATCAATTGAAATTCAATTCCCTCTCAAAAAAGAAAACAAAAGTCGCAAAAATCGTCCCCTCTGCAAAAATCGTTGGGCTTTACCCTTGATTAGAGGATCCTACCATAAATTATCGACGGCCCTAGGAGACCTAAGACCGGAGAGGGGGTTTGGAAATAGTTTTCAACCAGCAATTGACGCGCCTCGGTTACTTCACTACCGATTGTGAAAGTCGCCCCAAAAACGAATTTTTCCAAACTTACTGATTATGTCACAATCGGTAGAAAAAGTTAATCTCGTGCTTCCAATTATTATAGCCCAACTTGTTGTTATCATATGTAGGTCGTTGTAGCGGTTGACGATGATTTGTATTTAAGGTCTGATACTTCCCTACACTGCAAACTATTTGGTATACTCATGACTACTCTTTCCTTTTTCAAATAATGTATGCTAGATGCTTACGCTTATGAGGTTTGTTTTTTTATATGCGCATTTAGTCATTTGCAAGTAGGGCGGGGGCAAAGGAATGACTTATCAACAAGGCAAAAGAGAAGATGTGCGTGGTAGTTTAGAACAATTGCGTGAAGGACATTCGGTTTGAAATGATTTGTGAGTGAGGTGGGGAAAAAGAGTCACGGGGGGAAAAATCGTAACCACGTAAGGAAGATGGAGAGAAAATACCGAAGTAATACAAAGAAGATAGGATGCCTATTTAAGGTTGTCTTCTATAAGCACGACGATAGGGAAGGTAAAGTGTGGAAAATGTTTAAAGTTTCTAATGGTTGTCACAAC
The DNA here is from genome assembly GCA_023531105.1 of Papaver atlanticum. Taxonomy (NCBI): domain Eukaryota; kingdom Viridiplantae; phylum Streptophyta; class Magnoliopsida; order Ranunculales; family Papaveraceae; genus Papaver; species Papaver atlanticum. The sequence continues at coordinate 1,781,850 of JAJJMB010014886.1, forward strand.
CACGATGATCCGGAAAGTCTTGTTGGGCATGTAATGGTTGCCAAGTTAAAACCACATCATACAGTGAGGTCTGTGAGGATTTGTAACGCGAGTGCGATCTTATGTAAGATAAAGGCGGACGACCCCAACAACTTGTCTTCTTTGTCTACAATCAATTAGGCGCTAGCTACTATCAAAAGAGCGAAATAGGATGGTAGATCGGTTATGCAACAATCAGAGTGGTTAGCAGAGTTACATGACTACACGTTGAGAAACGAAGAAAAGGACGATAAAGCGGTTCGTATTTTCTTATCACATCCTTTGATGATCCAATTGGCATAATGCTTTCATCAAATTTTGTTGATAAATGCAACTTATAAGACAAACAAATATGACATGCTGTTGTTGAACATTTCTTTCCACACTTCGGACAACGTGGGGTTTAATGGATCATGAGAACGATGTGAGTTTCATTTGTTTGTTGCAAACATTGAGGTCAATTTATAACGACGGGCATTTTCCAAAGGTTATTGTAATGGATAACGATTAATCCTTAATGAATGCAATAGAGTTAGTATTTCCGGAAGCCCAATACTTACTCTGTGCGTGGTACATTCAATGCAACCTCCTATCCAATTGCAAACATCATATCCAAACTAAAAAAACCAAGGAAGGGTACCAAGAGGTCGAAGGAAGAGGATGAACGCATTAGTAAATTAACCGTGGAAGAACGAGAGGAAGAGAAAAGGTTATTTGAAGAAAATTGGAAAAGGGATGGAATAAAGTGAAAATTATTTATGAAAGCATGGGACAAGATCGTTTGGTCGATAACCGAGGAAATTTATGAGGTTAACTTGAAGAAATTTGAGGATGAATGGACCACGAACTATCCAAAACCCGTTAAGTATTGTAAAACACAATGGTTGGCATCGCACAAGGATAGGTTTGAGTTTGCATGGACATATGAATATCGAAACTTCAAGAACGAGGCGACAAGCATTGCAGAGGGGTCTCATGGCCGATTAAAGAAAACACTACTCGGTAGTCAAATGGAGTTGTGTTGGTCCAACAAGCAATCCATGAATACACCAATCGCGATCTCACAAAGATTAGGGGTTGTATGCAATTTAGTAGACATAGATTCCCTTTGGCACATAAAAGATATAAAATGCTTCTAAGGGGCATTGTTCACAAATTTTCAAAATGGGCAATAGATCACATGACTGAACAATTGCAACTTTATGAAGATTACGATGACGAGAATGCAGTTTGTGTTTGCAAGAATAAGATAGGTATTGGACTCCCGTGTCGTCATAAGTTGGGTAGGTATGTTAAAGTGATTTACATCAATGATATCCATCCATTTTGGAGGAAATAATCTTTTGATCCAAGCACCCCGGTAGTTTATGGTGCGTCGTTCTTGGAGACGGAAATGTGTGCACGAATCGCCGAGCGTTACTATGTAGCAAATGGCGCCAAAAAGAAAATATTGATGCACCATTTGGAGGAAGCCCTTCACCCTTGTTTAAGGGAGGTTGATGAACCACCGAAGCAAAATAGGATGGGTAGGCCGAGCACCAAAGTGTCAAGGACCATCCAAAGAAAAGTGTTGAAGATACATTTGTCTAAAAAAAGAGACTTTTCTAGGCACGAGAATGTGGAAGCCGAATTTCAAGATGAGCCGGAACCTAAGAAAAGAGGTCATCCGAGAAAGGATCAAGGTGGACCAACCGCACGACAAGTGAAACCAAAGGTCTCTAAGGAGACCTCTCAAGTAAGTCAAGATGAGGCGGTGGAAACCCAAACTAATTTATAAGTTGTTGAGAAAATGGGTGTCTCGCAAGAAACCCAACCAATGGAAATGGTGACTATAAAAGAGAAGTATGGTACTCTTCGTTTCCCCAGGGATTTTTAAGGAAGACCAAATCGATTCACGTACACAATATACGAAGACTATTTGGAACAACTCCCTCCACTCATTTCTCCATTTGTTTTGTCCACCGACGAGGTTGATGGGGATGAGAATTGTGGATTTCACATTGCTACGGAACAAACAAGACACATAAGCGAGGCGGTTACCGAAGATATCACTGATAGACGCATTTATGTGTCTATTTTTATCTCTTTTATGTATAGTGTTAGTACCCATTTTTGTAGTAATTTTGGTATTTTATCCCTTGTAGGTGTTTTTGGAAAAATGGGCTTTTGCGGCGAATTTGGTTCGAAAAGTGGTTTTTGTGCTCATGGGAGAAAATTACTAAGGGGCACCCAAATTACTAAGGGGTGACCATTTGCTATTCGCACCCCTGGTCTGGATAAGGGGAGGTCATCCCCTTCGTTTGAAATTTATTTTGGCGGGAAAAAAAAGTTCTTCGCTGCGCAGACGTGTTGATATTTAGAGTTGGATTTTTGGAACCGATTGGAGGAGATTCAATCGCCAAACTAAGTTGGGCTGGACTTGAATGGAGTAAACAGGGTTGGTACATCTGTTTGTATCGATTAGAATGGGCTAGATGATCGGGTTTTGATAAAACGGGGAAGAAAAAAACTATAAATGGAAACAGGCAAGTTTTCGAGTTATACATGGAAGTTACGTGCTATATATCGCAAGGATTTGTTTGTCGAAGAATAAGAGGATAGTTTGGATAATTCAGGAAGGAGGTGAAGTGATAAAACAGGATAGAATCTTCAAAATTTGGCAGAAAAGAAAAGTTTATTTTTGGGAAGAAAAAAAGAGATTTTGATCGAGTTTAAACCGACCTGTGAGGGATATATAAGCTCTAGGGAGGCCAAGGAAGAGTTATGAACACTTTGGGAGAAGTTTAGAGCCTTAGAGAAAGCCATAAAATCAGAGACGAAATTGTTTTGTGCTGCTGCTGCGAAGAAGGAACGAAGAACATAAGACGCACATACAACAGTCACAGGAGCAGACTTATTTCAGTGACAATAAACGCCTATCGTTCCTGTCTGCAGTGACCGAAACCCTTCAGCAACGATTCAGTCTTCTGTTTTAGACTTTCAGCGACTACGGTGTATTCTTTTACTCTTTTAATCAATTTTTGAGCTATAAACATGTATTTTGAGAACATGATTAATATGAGGAGCTAAACCCCTTAGCCGAGGCGACGGAGGAAGCCATTGTTCCATGAAAAGTGGTATAATTCTATTTTAATTATTTTTGCAATTTTTTTATATGATTATTTGCATAGAACTAATATAGGAAAATTGATTTTTATTGAGTAGTTGTGAATTGTTTTGATGGAACATGCTAGGTTTCAAAACTTTTGATGTTTCATGCTTTATGGTTACAATTATTACTTCAAAAATCTATTAGAGGCAAAATATTAGAATCACTTTAAAAGAAAAAAGAATTGCATGAATATTGATTAGAGTTTATCACTTAATTGGTTAATGGTGGAATCCAGAGTCTCGGTGTTTTTATATTTTTGATACAACTTTATTTAATTGTTGAGTTTAATTTGAGTCTAAAAAATTCTTCACAAGTCCTAGAGTTCGAATCATTTTTACTACAACTACAAAACACATCAGTCACCCAATGCAAATATTTAAGAAATAAGGATATATATACGCAAAAGAACAAGAGTTTAAAGAATTACATGCTCGTGTAAAATGCCAAAAGGGATTGAAGACAATCGCAGCCACGTATTGTATATCTATGCTTAGATATGGATATCTCCTAGCGGACGTTTTGAATTGCGTGGTACATTTTTTTTGTCCTCCTAAGTATGGACTTAGTGTTACTTTTGCACCTACGATGACGGTTTGCGGCGAGTCGGTTAAAAATAGAAGAATCGTTATGGCATTTGTAAATGACATGCATTTTATCGGTTTAAGGTTGAAGAAAGATTGTCCGTTACCACCGTTGAGTAAGTGGTTGTAATACTTTCCAACGAATCATTGTAAGGACTGGGTGAAACAATATGAGTCTAACATGCTGGATTGGGATCGCGTCATGAACAACTTTCCCAATGGCATACTCGAATTGATTGAAGATGATGATGATGTTTGATCGTTATATTTGGAAGATGTATTTTGAACCACCCTTTTTGTACATGTTTTTTGAACATTTGTAGATACCGTCGAAATCGGTTAAGATCTCTCAAATATCTAAAATGGAAAATACACAAGGAAATAATTATTAAAAGAAGTCGCCACCCAACTTAGGGAGTTGGGACCCAAAAAGGGCACTGGTCCAAATACAGAGATGAGTCCGGGAATCAAGATACGGGCTAGGAAGGTATGAAGCACCTAACCCGTCCAATCCGAAGATAGGCCTCTACTTTATAATTGGGATATTATGGTTTGGGTTACAAAAATATACAAAAAAATCAATTTTATTACAATTATCACCTGCAAAATAGTAAAATATTAGATACCTTCAATTGAATAAATAAATCAATAATAAAGGAAAAATTATTATTATTACCAAAAAAAAAAACTACTATTATTAATTATCGATTATTATTTTAAAATCTCTAATCTCGTGAATCAGAATCAAAGGTATCAATACGTTGGATGCTATAAAAGAAGGTACTAGTTCGGGATACCGACAACCACGTACCAGCAAGGTCTCTTGATAACTTGATCACTCAAATGGTTAGCTAGCACGTCAAATATATATATCCAAACAAGCCAACTAATAACATTGTACTAATGAAATTTCTCGATTGAGCACCAAGACATACATCAAGCATTAAACAAATATAATATTAGTATATTATGAAAGGATCAAAAACAGTTCTCAACTAATGAACGAACACCAAGAGATTGCCTTATCAAACGAAAAATAATCAGTATTGTTCGCGTGGGATCATGTCAATAAAATTAAGAGAAATTGTATTTAGCCAAACCTGTTTTCACTGTCGATATTGAAAATGTTACTTTGATTAAGGAATCCAACAATTGCCGCAAATCGTACCCAAACTATTTTTCTCGATTTTTCCCAAAAGTTTTTCCTCCCTTAAACACCAAAACTAGCTCCCTATTTATAGTTTCTTTTCATCAATTTCGACCCTCGGATTAAATGACTAAAACTGGACGGTCCAAAACAAAAACCTAAATATCATTTCCCATTTTGAAAAATATTATTCTCATATTTTAATTATTATCCAATACTATTACCACAATTAAAAAGATTTCATTTAGGCCTAGGATTTTACTATGATGGAAAGACTTGGGAGCAAAGCTAGAAATGATGTGTCGACATTTTTACTCATTTGCTATTAGGGTGGACATCTAGCTCAGACTTTAGGACTAGTGGGCCTAGTAACTAGTATACACGGGTAAACATTTAGCTACTCGATTATATGTCTGGCTCATTTTTGGGTACTTAGTGGATGTTTCTGCTTACGACCAAATTAAGGCTTGGTGGTCACATTGGTAGGCCGCAACTATAACTAACTTGGTGTCAACAATTTAAAGATGGTGGACACGACATAGCCTAAACTTGTAAAATGCTCGATATTTACGATACATTTTGGATACGATTTCACGGCGAACCAACCCATATTTATATGCAAAATTGGGGTGTCTACAGTTGCCCTTTTTTGGCAGAGATTTGCGCGCAACTGAATGCTAAAGATATCACACCAATTTCGCACATTAACACGAGTCTCAAACATTTCGGTGGATTACTCACTTATGAATTACCCAGGAAGACACTGTAAGTTCATCCGGATTATTTCTAAGTATTTTGATTTTGCATTAGTGCATTTCCTCGTGATAGGGATCACGACGAGTCGGTACTTGTGCATTCCAGCTATAGCGATAGCAGGCAATGCTTTATTACAATGATTCACAATGCTACGTCATCTCGATTGCAATGTCTGAGTAGAATCTCCTCAATCTTAACGACTTTGTTCAAAATGATTTCATCATCTCTGTTCCTTGCTACGATCCATTAGGAGCTTGGGATATCCGAATTGCCCCATGCATTCTTGATTGCCACAATCCTTGTGGAGAAAATACCCTTTCACTCCCTCTTTGAGCTTTGTGTCCAAAGTCTGGAGAAACCCTGTAATTGATGACCTTGCAGAGGAACTATTAGTAGCACATGTTCCTAATAAATACTAAGTAATCCTATTTTATTTTTTTATTTTGTAAAAAAAAAAAAAAGGCGCCACCAAGGCTTATTATTAAAAATATTAAGAAAGGAGATAAACATTACAGGGAAGGGCAGGCAACCTAGCGACAAGCTGAGCGTCAATGCCTTTTTGAATCATAATTCCTACCCTGTGAAAAAGGGAATTGCCTAGCTTGAAATTGTCATCATGCCTAGCCATGCAATTTCTCGATCTCTTAAGAAAAGAAATAATATTCATTCCGAGCTCACCTAAAAATAAATTTTAAAATATATATTAATCCTAGGTAATCCCTTATTATTATTGTTTTTATTTTATTTTTATTTTCTATAAGAAAACAAAATACTCAATATATACAAAGGTTTGGGAATCCTGACCTGCCACGTGTCTGATAGATGCCACCAAAATATTACCGTCCCCATCCAAATTTTCATATTTGTCAATCCTCCCAGCTATAATTAACTTCACCTATTAGCTTCAAACTGTAAAAATGATTCATGATCTTGTTGCTTTCCAGAGATGACATTTGATGCTTCAAATCTTCAATTTCTCCTCGCGACTCTTCCTTTCCTCCATCTCTTTTAAGTGCCACTCAGTTTTCCCAAGTGGCTGTTTAATAACCATTTATTTATTATTTTTATTCTCTTTTTTCTCTTTTTTTTTCTTTTCATTTTTTTTTCCATCATTTTTTTCCATCATTTTATATATATATATATATATAAATTTAATCTATCCGTTTGGACGTCCGTTGCCCATAGAACTTTAGGAGATGACATACATGACTAATGATGACATACAAATGGACTAACATATCTCTCGTTAAATTATTTATTTGAAAGGACTTCAACACACTAAACACTGTAATAAAAGACTGAAACTTATTCATGGGCCTAGTATGATGGTGGTGGTGCCCCTAGTTTTTTTTTTTTGAAGGGTCTACAATAATGATGACCCTGCCCCC
>JAJJMB010014886.1:1788990-1802662 GCA_023531105.1 Papaver atlanticum
TTTTTTTTTTTTTTTTTTCCTTAACGAGGACTTGACAATAATGACGACTCTGTATTTTTTTTTTTATTTTTTTACCTGACACTATGAGAGAGAGATATTGGACTTCTAAAAATTCTCCTTAAGTTTTATGAGCGTTCGCCGCCCTTAGATAGATTTGAGCACTTACCTAGGTATGATATTTCTTGGGTCGAATAACACTTGCTGGGCCTGGATCATGTTGGCTGCCCCGATCAAATGGTTGAATAATTCTTCTATTATGTACATTTCTTGGATCTTCTCGAAATTTTGCGTGCTTCATCTTCTTGAACCCTGTGTCTGAAAAATCATTCATTACCTTCTGATTAACTGCATTCTTGAACCTTATGCTGGGAAAATCATCCATTGCCTTATGATTAATTCCCTTCTTGAACCTTTTGCTTGGAAAATCATTTGTTGTCTTCTAATTAATACCTTTCTTGAACTTTGTGCTGGGAAAATTATTTATTACCTTCTGCTTAATTGTTTCCTTGAACCTTATGCTCCAATTATTATTCGTTGTCTTCTGATTATTTTCTTTCTTGAACCTTCTGCTGGGAAAATCATTCACTTCCTTTTGATTAATTGCTTTCTTAAACTTTATGCTGGAAAAATCGTTCTTTGCCTTTTGATCAGTTGCTCCATCATTTTTCAAATTTAATAACACGTCCTTATAAGATACCATTTCCTCAAGTAGTGGATTCGTCGTCTTGCTTTTATTTGGTGGAAAAATCTCATCTTCATGTGTTTTGAATCTCTCCTTCTTCTTATCATTGGTCTTCCACATCCATTCTGGTCTTAGATGCAACGGTTTCTCTTCAACTAAATTCACTACTTCTATCTATAGTTTTGGCACATTCTTGCATTGTATCCACATTTTGGTCATATCCATCTTCTTTCTCTGAGGTTCCCTTAAAGGTTGATTTTCCTTGTTTTGATTGACAAACTTTACTTTTTTAGCCAGTTCAGGTTTTTCTTTTTGGTGGTTCCACAGTCCCCACGGTTTGCCAGTTTTCCCAAACACTTTATTTATACAAAGTATATTGTTCTCCAAAACATTTTCCCTACAAACAAAATCTTTTTGGTTTTTTAGTTTTTAATTTTTTTTTGGATTTTTTGAAATATTTTGAAAATTGGAAATAAAAGACGACTTATTTACAAATTCAGATGGTGTACCCTTAATCGGTCTGATTGATTCAACAGAATGAGTTAGAGACTTACCTGACTCAGCCTCCATTGTTCTTACCACTTTTTGTTCATCCTCTTGTCTTGTAGACTTCAACCTGGGTGATGGTTGTGTAGGAGGCATTGTATTTTTATCCCTGAGATGAGGTGGCTTATAAATGGGTCTGCTTCTTGCTACATTTTGAACTCCATTACCACCCTCACTTTTAAACGGATCCACCCTCCTATACGAAGATTGATTAGTTGCATGCACTGGACCAGGGAAGTAGACTGGACCCGCTGGTGGTTGACTGAAATGAGGCAAGATCTCTGAAATATGCACAGGCCTTACAGGCGTGGTTTGCTTTGGTAGAAGGTCAGAGATATGCACAGGTTCTGCTGGGAATCGATTGGAAATTGGCACGTTCCTCGATTGCTCCACTCCATAATAATCTGCCATTAATTCAAACAGAAAAACATGACAATTAGTTGAATTAAATGAATTCACGGTTTGTACCTGATCCGCGAAGAGCTCACTAATGTGAACAGGTCGATTGACAGCAGATTCTTGCTTGTAGATTGAGTCGGATAAATTTGTATGGTTTTCTGCCAAGACAAAATTGACCATGGGTTCCCTTTGATGATAGGGTAATGGGTGTTTTTCCTCTGCAAAATTCCTCTGAGGACGTCCATATCTTCTCTGATTCCAGTTCCGGCTCTGCCCCTGGTATGGTCCTACGGGTGATGCAATTACTGATGCAACTGACAAAATATTCACTTGATTTTCATCTGTAAATGTGGCCCATCTGCAATTATTCCCATTAGAGTCCTCCGGGTTGGTCAACCTTGTCATTCTGCCCGTGTCCAATGCATTTTCAATCTGCCAACCCGCCTTCCATAAAGAGTGTAATGTTTGATGGTAAGATGATATCAGTCGGTTCCAATATTCATGGTTCAAACAATTCATTATAATATCTACCATCTCGTTTTCGGTTAATTTCCCATCGAGCTCTAACGACTTAGTCCTCCAGCGTGGAAAGAATTTTGAAAATGCCTCATTGGGATCTTGTCTGACCGCCTCTAAGTGTTTCCGAGTAAACTGAATTTTAGGGACCAATATAAACCGTTTCACAAACATATTAACCATATCCTGTCAAGTCGAAACTAGACTTGGGTCTGTCTTCATCAACCACTTTAAGGCTATCCCGGTCAAACTTCTCTGGAACAACTGTACTAACAACCCGTCATTAATACTCAATGGTTTCAAGTACCCAACATACATACGAATATGGGTTTTCGGGCATCCAGTTCCATCATATCTATCCATATCCGGAAATTTGAAGCCATGAGGTAAACGGATATCGGGATGAGGATATAACCCATGTGTATCTACTGCATCCTCACCCATTTTCCGCAAGGTCCTCTCAATCTTTTTGAGCCTCTGGGACAACTGTTTTTCTCTTTTTGTGGTCCCATCCATTTCATCAAAATTTTCATTTTTAACCTCTTCAAAAATGTCCTCTCCAAAATTATTCATTTTCACCTCTTCATAATTATGATTATTTTTGTCATTTTCCATATAAGCCCCAACATGTTTTCATGTGGACTCAGCAATGGCCTCGAGAGTCAACTTCTTGGTCTCGGCTTTCATCTTGGCTGTCAATTCATTGAACTTGGTATCCAACATCTTCTGAAGTTGTTCACGCAACCAGGCCATTTCCCCAGTATCGCCAGTCATTTCTGATTCTATGGTCATGTTCCTATTTTCAAGGAAACAAAAGAATATATGGTAACACAAGGGTGCTTATGCCTCGAATTTTTTGCAACAATGAATGCAATTTACAACCAATGCACGTGCATGCAGGTTCAACTAATTCTTGGGTAGGCTTGGGCTACCTTAGCATAATATATCTCAGACGTAGTTAAAACTAGTCTTCTTTGGTACTAGGCTAAGGATTGTGGTGTTCGGCTAATAACGCCCAGAGGGTTCAGCTTTACTAACCACAGATTTTCCTAAGATTCGAACTTCGGACGATGCAAAATGAAAATGTAAGGTGAATGGGTGCGTGTAGTGTGTGTGTGTGCAACACTGAGTAGTGTCAAATCAAAACCCTAAATATCCCAATATGTTTCAAGTTAGATTCTCAAAGTCCCCAGCAGAGTCGCCACTGTAGATACCGTCGAAATCGGTTAAGATCTCTCAAATATCTAAAATGGAAAATACACAAGGAAATAATTATTAAAAGAAGTCACCACCCAACTTAGGGAGTTGAGACCCAAAAAGGGCACTGGTCAAAATACATAAATGAGTCCGGGAATCAAGATACGGGCTAGGAAGGTGTGAGGCACCTAACCCGTCCAATCCGAAGATAGGCCTCTACTTTATAATTTTGATATTACGGTTTGGGTTACAAAAATATACAAAAAAAAACTATTTCTTACAATTATCACCTGCAAAATAGTAAAGATACCTTCAATTGAATAAATAAATTAAAAAAAAAACTATTATTATTACTAAAAAAAAAACTATTATTATTAATTATCGATTATTATTTTAAAATCTCTAATCTCATGAATCAGAATCAAAGGTATCAATACGTTGGATGCTATAAAAGAAGGTACTATTTCGGGATATCGACAACCACGTACCAGCAAGGTCTCTTGATAACTTGATCGCTCAAATGGTTAGCTAGCACGTCAAGTATATATATCCAAACAAGCCAACTAATAACATTGTACTAATGAAATTTCTCTATTTAGCACCATGACGTACATCAAGCATTAAACAAATATAATATTGGTATATTATGAATGGATCAAAAGCAGTTCTCAACTAATGAACGAACACCAAGAGCTTGCCTTATCAAACGAAAAATAATCAATATTGTTCGCGTGGGATCATGTCAATAAAATTAAGAGTAATTGTATTTAGCCAAACCTGTTTTCACTGCCGATATTGAAAATGTTACTTTGATTAAGGAATCCAACAATTGCCGTAAATCGTACCCAAACTTTTTTCTCGATTTTTCCCAAAGTTTTTCCTCCCTTAAACACCAAAACTAGCTCCCTATTTATAGTTTCTTTTCATCAATTTCGACCCTCGGATTAAATGACTAAAATCGGACGGTCCAAAACAAAAACCTAAATATCATTTCCCATTTTGAAAAATATTATTCTCATATTTTAATTATTATCCAATACTATTACCACAATTAAAAAAAAATCATTTAAGCCTAGGATTTTACTTAGATGGAAAGACTTGGGAGCAAAGCTAGAAATGATGTGTCTGACACTTTTACTCATTTGCTATTAGGGTGGACGTCTAGCTCAGACTTTAGGACTAGTGGGCCTAGTAACTAGTTTACACGGGTAAACATTTAGCTACTCGATTATATGTCTGGCTCATTTTTTGGTACTTAGTGGATGTTTATGCTTACGACCAAATTAAGGCTTGGTGGTCACATTGGTAGGCCGCAACTATAACTAACTTGGTGTCAACAATTTAAAGATGGTGGACACGACATAGCCTAAACTTGTAAAATGCTCGATATTTACGATACATTTTGGATACAATTTCACGGCGAACCAACCTATATTTATATGCAATATTGGGGTGTCTATACAACATTGTATTTCCACGTGATAAAAATATATTAATGCAATGTGTTGGTGTTATCATCATTGTATTATCTATCTATCCACATAGTCATCGTAAAAATTACGAACATGTAATATAATATAATTGGTAATTGGTAGGTACCATACATTCTATATGACAAATTATGAACATGTCTATGTTATAACCTAACGATTATAGTAATTGGTAGGTACCATACATTCTTTTTTCCCGAATACATACTCTTATGACAAACTTTTAATAATTTCCCAAAATCGATAGAAAAAGTAAATAACTAACTTCTGATTGTACCTAAATTCTGACAACATGATTTGAAAATATTCCAAGAATCGGTAGATAGTAGCACACACTTAGATTCCGATTGTACCTAAATTCTGACAACATAATTTGAAAATTTTCCCAGAATCGGTAGATAGTAGTATACACTACTTCAAGAAACTATTGCTAATACATTTATAAGGATCCTCGAGAAACTAGTGCTAATACATTGAAAGTAGTACACACTACTTCCTCCCCTATCCGTTGATTACATTTACTGTAATATATCGACACGACTTTCCTCTTGGCTGAGTAAATTTTTCTGAGAAAGAGAGTGGACATGGTCGCCCATGAATCTATACTCCCTGGTTTCAGATTATTGTACTAGGTAAATGTTTTGTTCGTGAGCGACTTTGGGAATTCTTTTAAACACAACCTTCCGTCGAAGGCATGGTCGTTTATAGTTGACAGGAATCAGCTGAGGTGTTCACGCGCGTTTTTATGCTCGTTATATACGTTAAATTTTGGTGACATGTAATCTTCCGGATTTTGATACCCGGCGACTTCAGAAGAATATGGGTTGTTCAAAGTCATAATTATCTTGTTTTACCATGCGGTAGTTTGTCTCCAAGTAGTTTTCTATTGCTTCTTGTGACATTACTGTAGGTACATCTTTTTCGTTCCTATCGTTTTTTGTTGTTTCCTTAGTTGCTCCTTGTTCTACTTCAATCACATGTTTCATTAGTTGTATCAATTCTTGTTTTCTCTGAGCGTGGGCTTCCAACTATTTTTGCATGTCTTGTAAAGTTAGCGATGTTGATTGTGGGTTGTCGGCCGCCTGGTGTTTGTTCCTTTCTCCCACGGTTCCTGTCTTTGTTTCCCGAGGTCCCAATATGATTGGGTCTGTAACTACTCCTTTTATCTGTACTTCCTCCTCACTGTTTTCGTGCGTGTCTTCTATCGTCACTTCATCGATATTGACTGGTTGACCGGCCAATTGGTTCCCAACCTCTCCTGCACTGGTGCTTGCTGGGTGTGTCATGATGGACAAGAGACGAGCCTCCGGGTGTGGACGGCAAATATTGAGAGGTAAAAATGATATAGGTCTTACATGTCCTCGTCACAACAATGACTACACCTTTTCCTAAAATAGTATGAGAGAGAGCTCCCTTTCCAATGTACTATATTCCTCTTTTCCCAAAATTCCTTCTTCTCATAACATCATGCCATATGTCATTGAAGTCCTCTTATTTACTATTGTTGCCACTCCTCCTAATATAACCTCTAGTTTCTCATTAATCTCTTCCTTATCCTCTCTATTCCATAAACATACCCTATTGGACCTGATCCTTAGTCCCCAAATTTCTATTTTCCTAATGGGCTTATCCTCTTCTTTGAGGACTCCCTAGCCATGCTAAGAGGTAACTATTTTCATCTATCAACAAGTACAACATGAGAATGTCTGAACCTATATATGTGGGGGAGGTGATAAAGTTTGGCAGTTGGGAAAAGTGTGGACCAGCCACCATTGACCATGCCTTTATCAAGATGTTCTGCAATGTGTTTCAAACCATATTATTGGCTTGACCAAGTAAATGAGAAACCTACAAACCCTATCTCACCCATCCCTAAATTGTTGAAAGTGGAATTGAAGGTAGTGATGCTAGATTTATATTAGGATTGTTACCACCTCTCTTTTCATGGGGGATAAAATAATATTTAGGTCACCTAGAATCAACCAGGATATAGAGATGACAACAAACATTTTTGGGACCAAAGATCAACATTTTTTTTTTCTCATGATGAGGAGACCCATACATGCAAGTAAGGAGCCATTCATATTTATTACTTTCAACCCAAACAAGATAATCATTTTGGTTTTCATCTTGATGTATTATATCCATCTAAGTGGAGTTGTCCCAACAAACAACCAATCCACCCTTTTCGCCTATGGGTGGTTCAATACACATATTGTAGAAGAGATTTTTATTAATGATTTTGGTTAAAAATTCACTTTGTTGTTTAGTCTCAACTAAGAAAATAATGTTAGGACTCAAGCCTTGAATTAGTTTAGATAATTGTTGTCTAGTATCCTTGGGTCCTATACTTTGTTAATTCTATAAGAGAATTTTTGTGAACTACCAGAAGTATGAAATAGCAAGGTATGAGAAAATGAGAAGAGGCTTTATTAAAAGGTTTTGGATATAAGATGATACGAGTGTAAAAATATGTTAATTTTAGATGATAGAAGATATTAACATTCCATAAGTAATCAACCGATTTAGAAAATTAAAAAACATGATTTTGGCATTGCAATGATAAGGATATTAATATTTACTAGAACAGAGAGAGACAAAGATAAAAAGCGGTGGTCTAACAACCTAACCCAATATTTCGCTTAGCAATCTGTATGGACTAACTCCAATATACTTTCAAGAGAATCAACTAGACAGTCAGACCCAATCTTAATAAAAAGTATATAAAAGAGTTATATCTTAATTTATCAATTCAATCCGCAATCAAACAAATAAGAATTTGCGAGCCTGATTGAATACAAGAGAAATAACTTGAACGGTACCAAAGACCAATGTTCAAGGATCAATCAATTTCAATCAACAACCAAAGGTTGGATTTACCAATTGATCGATTCAACGTACAACCTGTGATATTTCAATTATATAACAAAATATAATGCGGAAAAGAAATAACACACACACCAGAAGTTTTTTTAACGAGGAAACCGCAAATGCAGAAAACCCCGGGACCTGGTCCAGATTTGAACACCATACTGTATTAATCCGCTATAGACACTATCCTACTATAAAGCTAACTTCGACTTGATAAATAAATCTGTATCACACATAAAAGTCTATTGAATAGATAAATCTGTCTCCCATAGATATACCTATGAGTTTTTGTTCCGTCTTTTGATAAATCAAGGTTAAAATGAACCAATTGATAACCCGGACTTATTTTCCCGAAGAACAGCCTAGAATTATCAATCACCTCACAATAATCTTAATCGATTAACGAAACAAGATATTGTGGAATCACAAACGATGAGACGAAGGTGTTTGTGACTACTTCTCTATCTTAGCTATCGGATATATAAATCCCAAGCCAATCTTACGATTACACTCAAACACGATAGAAACAGCAAGATCAGATCACGCAACTACATAGAAAATAGTTGGGTCTGGCTTCACAATCCCAATGAAGTCTTTAAGTTGTTAACCTACAGGGTTTCGTTAAAAACCTAAGGTTAAATGAGAATCGACTCTAGCTTATACAACTAGTATCACACATGAGGTGTGGGGATTAGGTTTCCCAATTGCTAGAGTTCTCCTTTATATAGTCTTCAAATTAGGGTTTGCAATCTAAGTTACCTTGGTAACAAAGCATTCAATATTCACCGTTAGATGAAAACCTGATTAGATTCAAGTTAATATCTTTCAACTGTTAGATCGAACTTAGCTTGTTACACACAAATGAAAAGTAACTTCATTTAGGTTTGAGTAACCATACCTAAACGTGTACACTTAGTTGGTTCAACAATAGTTAACCAATGGTTAGCCATATGAGCACTTTCATATCAACCTTATTCGTCTTTACCATAACTAGTTTAAATGACTCAAATGAACTAGTTAGAGAGTTGTTGAATTGCTTAGATCTCATAGAAGTATACAAGACACAATCGAAGCAAAATCGATTTTGATTCACTCGGATCAATTCAGGAACATTATAGCCACGGTTTGCAAATATTGTATTCCTTATTATATAAATGTTTTAGTTCATGAACATACCGATTTTAGAAAGCAACCTACTTAAGTATGCTAACGGGTACGCGTACTTAAGTAACCAGATTGAGTTTGTTTTTCACTTCCAAACTCTAGCAGAAATTCACGGACGTGAACCTTCCACCAGTATGCGTACGGGTACGCAAACTTACCTTGATTTCCAACAACCGCCAGTACGCGTACGGGTACGCATACTTTGGGTTCCCGGTTTTGGACTTTTACACAAATTTGAGAACACACTATGTTTATATCCAAGCATGGTTACTTGTTCTTAACTCTCATTTCAATCATTGAAACTTTCTTAGAGGATGTTAAAATAGTCGTTATTCACAAACTATTTTCATCAAAGCGATTTTCAAGTTATTGAAATAATCAACATGACTTTCGTTATGAGTAAAGATGAACTTGGCTAAAGCGAAAGCTTACAAACACATATTTCGAGAAAAAGATAAGCGAGATAAACTCAGCTCGAAATAGCAAATGTGTATAATTGAAGTCTATATAGCAATACGACTTTTGTCTCAAATAGGAGATAGAATAGATAGACGTTTGAGTGATAGATAAGTTCAAGTCTCTACATACCTTTTGTTGATGAAGTTCCACAAGTTCACTTGAGTAGTTCTTCGTCTTCATTCGATGAACGCCGTGGAGTCTAAGGCTCAACTACACCTACTATCCTAATCCGAGACTTAGCTATAAGTAGACTAGAAATCAAGACTTATAGTTTTGGCAACTAAACTTGAAAAACAAGCTTGAGATAGCAACGCTTGCAAGTTCGACCGAGCAATGCTCTAACAATCTCCCCCTTTTTCAATTTTAGTGACAAAACTATCAATACATATGGAATACAAAATAAATAAACTTTGTTGCTTCTCATCCAAATGCTTGATCTCCTTGGTTCTTCAACATTACTCAAAATCTTCGTCACTTCCAAGTACTCCAATGATTCTAAAGGTGTTCAACTCAGCATCATCGTTGTTGAAGATCCGTAGCTATAACAATGAGAAAACAATAGCTCTCAATCATTGTTATACAGTGTCATAGTATTATTACACAGCATCAAAGTTCAATTGTATCACAACTTCGACAATAATACTATGGTGATATGTATCACTCCCCCTTAGTCAATACTTCATCTCACATGAAAACCACTCCCCCTTACATAATGATCAGAAAACCATATGTATTTGTAGTGTGAACTACACATTAATTCTCCCCCTTTTTGTCAATAAAATTGGCTAAGGTACGAAAATTAGTGGGATCCTAATGAAATTTACATAGAGACACTTCATGACAAAAAGAGAAGCACATATCAACTTGTTTAGATGCAATCATATAGCCGAAACTAAACGCATTCATCAAGGAGTTTATAAAGATACAAGATAACCCTTATAATATTCCACATCCGCACTCCCCACAAAGATTTGGCAATTAAGCACAAGTTCAATTAAGAACTCTCCCCCATAAAATGTCATTCCCGAAAGAACAACAAGAGCGGCCTTACTTTCCCAAGAAAATAAGGATTTCTTTGGACATTAACAAATCACATAAGAATATGAATGTGTATCCAAAATCTCAATTAAATTAACCACAAGAGAACTCATGATTAATTTAATCAGAAATGCTCACATAAGAGAACTTTCGGAGCCGCACAATATTCATATAAAGATATGGATCAGGGAAGATCAATACTGCGGAATAAACAAAGATTCATTCTATTTTGCATCACTATTTTCACAATGACATATAATAGACTTTAATCTTTGTAAACAAAAGTTCATCGTATCTTCCATCACTATTTGCATAGTGACATAATAGGTTTAACTTTTGTTTGTCAAAAGTTCATTCAATCTTTTATCAATACTTGCATACTGACATATGAAAGACTTAACTTTTGACCATGTATGGGACAATCAAAGTTCATGGACGCAAACATACATATCCCATAACAAGTTGCAATATATAAAACCATAAAGATTAATACTGCAAAATCATCTTCTAAATAAACTTTAGAATTTAAATAAATAAATCTAAAACATTGCAAGATGAAAATCGTTGGAAATAGCTATGTGTACTCACAATAATGGCTATTCCAAACCCTAGTTATCCTTCTTAAAACATTAAGACCTTTGAAAAAAATCTCATAAGAAGTTTCCTAGATATTGAGACCTTTGAAAAATTCTTTATCGTCCCCGAACTCCTTGTTGTCAACAGCCATTGGGACATAATTTTCATGAAGAAAGGAGTTGATATCAACAAACCTTCTTGACTGATGCCGAACCAGGGCCTTCTAAATTTCAAGAGTCTTAAACACAAAAGCATTTATTTCATGAATCTCCTTTCTTGTTTCCTTCAACTCTTCAAGAACTTCAGAAAACTTCTGAGAGTTTGAAGGAACAGCTCTTGGCTTCCTCACATTCCTTCTTTTTCTTTTTAAAGTTGGAGGTAACGGAGATTTATCTTTTCCTTCATGATTTATGGCTTAACAATCATATTAAAATCTTTTCCATCAGAAGTATTATGATGCTTGGAGTCTCCATAATAGTATGGGTTTGTGAGAGGAATTTCTCAGAACAAGCTCTACAAGCAAACTTATGATTAAAAAAAAAATATCTTAGAGAAGGAAAAAGGAATGTAGGGTTACGGAACCTTTATACACTTAAAGGATTCACGTACGCACAACTTTTACCCAAAAAAAGGCAGAATTGTCTATTTTAACCCTCCTTTATTGATTAAACAGAGAAGTCCTTTCCAATATCAATTAGATATGAAAAACGACACGAATTCCAGACTTAACAATGCTCACAGAGAAAAAACAAAAAAACAAAATCTAAATCTAAAAGAATTTTCTTTTCCTAAAGCCTAAGTTGTGCAAAATCTTGTCTCTTTTGATCAGGCACATGAGACAAGAAGCACTAGCCAACACAATTTAAGTTGTGCTGGGATGAATAATAATCTGTCCACCATATCCTTTTCGAAAGGAATTCATAGACCCTTGTTTCTCATGGTGTTTAGACCATAAATTTCTTTCTAATGATCTAGTCCTTTCTTTGGAAACTAACTTGTTTGAAGAAGAGATGCGTTTACATACCTTTGATGATTTTTGAACAAGTTTTAGCTTGTTTGCTAATCGATTCGCTCTTTGTTGAAGTTTGTTGACATATCTCACTTTGTGTTTGTACATGAAACACTTTGAAAGTTCATGACCTTTGAGAGAACAATAAGAGCATGTCAACCTTGAAAATGATTCAGATGCCCGAGATGTGTACGCGGCTAGACACATAGTGGAACCTGAAAAATCAGAAAAGGAGTTTCCAGTAGAAACAGGTAGATCAATTTTTTCTTCCAGATCGGTTGAGATTTCTTCTGAAAGAATATCAAGATTGATGTATGTATTGCTACAATTATCAAAATCAATATTTTCATAAAAAAGTGCAACACTTCACTTTTCGTCTTCATTAGAATAGTTGTCAGACATTTCATCAAGAGTTGCAGCTAGACCTTTGTTCCCAGTGTATTTTTTTCGATTTGGACACTAATTTGCAAAATGGCCAAAACCTTTACACTTAAAGCACTGAGGCATATCCTCGTCATCAGTTTCATCATTATCCCTGTTTATAGAAGGAACACAATTATGAGGTTTAACTAATGACCTGGGTTTATCTGGAGAATCGTTTACTTCTCTTCAAAAGAAGGTCCCTAAACTATCTTGTGATCAAGGAGACTGACTTGTCAAGATCTTCATCTGATGAATCAGTCTCAGAAAGATCATCTTCATAGATGCAAACACTTTTACTTTTGTCAAGTAATTTAGTGCTCTTTTATGCTTTGAAAGCAACATCCTTTCCGGATTTGGATGTATGCTCTTGATCAAAGATCTTTAACTTCCCAACCAGAGTATTTCTGGAAAGAGTTGCGATATTATTACCTTCAACGATGGCATGCTTTTTAGAATCGTATCTAAATGGCAGTGATCTGAGAATTTTCATCACAATGTCCTTTTCAGGAATAGTCTTACCCAATGCAAAGGAAGCATTAACAATTTCAGACACTTTGTGATTAAACTCATCAAATGACTCTTCATCTACCATATGAAGGTTTTCCCAATCGGAACATAGGTTTTGAAGCCTAGCTTCCTTTTCAGAGGTATTTCCTTGAAATACAGTTTCTAAGATATCCCAAGCTTCTTTAGACTTTGTGCAAGTAGTCACATGATGCTGAAGATCTTGGGTAATGGCATATATGATAGCATTTAAGCCGTCATAATTTTTCTTCGCAGTAAGGATTTCTTCTGGACTATATCTACCAATATCCTTAGGTATAGATACATCTCCTTCTTGTATTAACCGGAGGATCATAGCAATTAACAACACGTACCCATGTTTAAAAATCACGAGCTTGAAGAAAAGCACGCATAGCAATTTTCCACCATGAGTAGTTTGAGCCATCGAAGACTGGTGGTATGTTTATGGAGATATAATTTTTGTCCATATAGTCAGATCGCTACAAACACAGACTTATGAGGTCTTACTCGTGTTTGCCTGCTCTGATACCAATTGAAAAAGTGGGGGTCTAACAGCCTAACCCAATATTTCGCTTAGCAATCTGTATGGACTAACTCCAATATACTTTCAAGAGAATCAACTAGACAGTCAGACTCAATCTTAATAAAAAGTATATCAAAGAGTTATATCTCAATTTATCAATTCAATCCGCAATCAAACAAATAAGAATTTGCGAGCCTGATTGAATATAAGAGAAATAACTTGAACGGTACCAAAGACCAATGTTCAAGGATCAA
>JAJJMB010014886.1:1807662-1908985 GCA_023531105.1 Papaver atlanticum
GATTTACCAATTGATCGATTCAACGTACAACCTGTGATATTTCAATTATATAACAAAATATAATGCGGAAAAGAAATAACACACACACCAGAAGTTTTTTTAACGAGGAAACCGCAAATGCAGAAAACCCCGGGACCTGGTCCAGATTTGAACACCATACTGTATTAATCCGCTATAGACACTATCCTACTATAAAGCTAACTTCGACTTGATAAATAAATCTGTATCACACATAAAAGTCTATTGAATAGATAAATCTGTCTCCCATAGATATACCTATGAGTTTTTGTTCCGTCTTTTGATAAATCAAGGTTAAAATGAACCAATTGATAACCCGGACTTATTTTCCCGAAGAACAGCCTAGAATTATCAATCACCTCACAATAATCTTAATCGATTAACGAAACAAGATATTGTGGAATCACAAACGATGAGACGAAGGTGTTTGTGACTACTTCTCTATCTTAGCTATCGGATATATAAATCCCAAGCCAATCTTACGATTACACTCAAACACGATAGAAACAGCAAGATCAGATCACGCAACTACATAGAAAATAGTTGGGTCTGGCTTCACAATCCCAATGAAGTCTTTAAGTTGTTAACCTACAGGGTTTCGTTAAAAACCTAAGGTTAAATGAGAATCGACTCTAGCTTATACAACTAGTATCACACATGAGGTGTGGGGATTAGGTTTCCCAATTGCTAGAGTTCTCCTTTATATAGTCTTCAAATTAGGGTTTGCAATCTAAGTTACCTTGGTAACAAAGCATTCAATATTCACCGTTAGATGAAAACCTGATTAGATTCAAGTTAATATCTTTCAACTGTTAGATCGAACTTAGCTTGTTACACACAAATGAAAAGTAACTTCATTTAGGTTTGAGTAACCATACCTAAACGTGTACACTTAGTTGGTTCAACAATAGTTAACCAATGGTTAGCCATATGAGCACTTTCATATCAACCTTATTCGTCTTTACCATAACTAGTTTAAATGACTCAAATGAACTAGTTAGAGAGTTGTTGAATTGCTTAGATCTCATAGAAGTATACAAGACACAATCGAAGCAAAATCGATTTTGATTCACTCGGATCAATTCAGGAACATTATAGCCACGGTTTGCAAATATTGTATTCCTTATTATATAAATGTTTTAGTTCATGAACATACCGATTTTAGAAAGCAACCTACTTAAGTATGCTAACGGGTACGCGTACTTAAGTAACCAGATTGAGTTTGTTTTTCACTTCCAAACTCTAGCAGAAATTCACGGACGTGAACCTTCCACCAGTATGCGTACGGGTACGCAAACTTACCTTGATTTCCAACAACCGCCAGTACGCGTACGGGTACGCATACTTTGGGTTCCCGGTTTTGGACTTTTACACAAATTTGAGAACACACTATGTTTATATCCAAGCATGGTTACTTGTTCTTAACTCTCATTTCAATCATTGAAACTTTCTTAGAGGATGTTAAAATAGTCGTTATTCACAAACTATTTTCATCAAAGCGATTTTCAAGTTATTGAAATAATCAACATGACTTTCGTTATGAGTAAAGATGAACTTGGCTAAAGCGAAAGCTTACAAACACATATTTCGAGAAAAAGATAAGCGAGATAAACTCAGCTCGAAATAGCAAATGTGTATAATTGAAGTCTATATAGCAATACGACTTTTGTCTCAAATAGGAGATAGAATAGATAGACGTTTGAGTGATAGATAAGTTCAAGTCTCTACATACCTTTTGTTGATGAAGTTCCACAAGTTCACTTGAGTAGTTCTTCGTCTTCATTCGATGAACGCCGTGGAGTCTAAGGCTCAACTACACCTACTATCCTAATCCGAGACTTAGCTATAAGTAGACTAGAAATCAAGACTTATAGTTTTGGCAACTAAACTTGAAAAACAAGCTTGAGATAGCAACGCTTGCAAGTTCGACCGAGCAATGCTCTAACAATCTCCCCCTTTTTCAATTTTAGTGACAAAACTATCAATACATATGGAATACAAAATAAATAAACTTTGTTGCTTCTCATCCAAATGCTTGATCTCCTTGGTTCTTCAACATTACTCAAAATCTTCGTCACTTCCAAGTACTCCAATGATTCTAAAGGTGTTCAACTCAGCATCATCGTTGTTGAAGATCCGTAGCTATAACAATGAGAAAACAATAGCTCTCAATCATTGTTATACAGTGTCATAGTATTATTACACAGCATCAAAGTTCAATTGTATCACAACTTCGACAATAATACTATGGTGATATGTATCACTCCCCCTTAGTCAATACTTCATCTCACATGAAAACCACTCCCCCTTACATAATGATCAGAAAACCATATGTATTTGTAGTGTGAACTACACATTAATTCTCCCCCTTTTTGTCAATAAAATTGGCTAAGGTACGAAAATTAGTGGGATCCTAATGAAATTTACATAGAGACACTTCATGACAAAAAGAGAAGCACATATCAACTTGTTTAGATGCAATCATATAGCCGAAACTAAACGCATTCATCAAGGAGTTTATAAAGATACAAGATAACCCTTATAATATTCCACATCCGCACTCCCCACAAAGATTTGGCAATTAAGCACAAGTTCAATTAAGAACTCTCCCCCATAAAATGTCATTCCCGAAAGAACAACAAGAGCGGCCTTACTTTCCCAAGAAAATAAGGATTTCTTTGGACATTAACAAATCACATAAGAATATGAATGTGTATCCAAAATCTCAATTAAATTAACCACAAGAGAACTCATGATTAATTTAATCAGAAATGCTCACATAAGAGAACTTTCGGAGCCGCACAATATTCATATAAAGATATGGATCAGGGAAGATCAATACTGCGGAATAAACAAAGATTCATTCTATTTTGCATCACTATTTTCACAATGACATATAATAGACTTTAATCTTTGTAAACAAAAGTTCATCGTATCTTCCATCACTATTTGCATAGTGACATAATAGGTTTAACTTTTGTTTGTCAAAAGTTCATTCAATCTTTTATCAATACTTGCATACTGACATATGAAAGACTTAACTTTTGACCATGTATGGGACAATCAAAGTTCATGGACGCAAACATACATATCCCATAACAAGTTGCAATATATAAAACCATAAAGATTAATACTGCAAAATCATCTTCTAAATAAACTTTAGAATTTAAATAAATAAATCTAAAACATTGCAAGATGAAAATCGTTGGAAATAGCTATGTGTACTCACAATAATGGCTATTCCAAACCCTAGTTATCCTTCTTAAAACATTAAGACCTTTGAAAAAAATCTCATAAGAAGTTTCCTAGATATTGAGACCTTTGAAAAATTCTTTATCGTCCCCGAACTCCTTGTTGTCAACAGCCATTGGGACATAATTTTCATGAAGAAAGGAGTTGATATCAACAAACCTTCTTGACTGATGCCGAACCAGGGCCTTCTAAATTTCAAGAGTCTTAAACACAAAAGCATTTATTTCATGAATCTCCTTTCTTGTTTCCTTCAACTCTTCAAGAACTTCAGAAAACTTCTGAGAGTTTGAAGGAACAGCTCTTGGCTTCCTCACATTCCTTCTTTTTCTTTTTAAAGTTGGAGGTAACGGAGATTTATCTTTTCCTTCATGATTTATGGCTTAACAATCATATTAAAATCTTTTCCATCAGAAGTATTATGATGCTTGGAGTCTCCATAATAGTATGGGTTTGTGAGAGGAATTTCTCAGAACAAGCTCTACAAGCAAACTTATGATTAAAAAAAAAATATCTTAGAGAAGGAAAAAGGAATGTAGGGTTACGGAACCTTTATACACTTAAAGGATTCACGTACGCACAACTTTTACCCAAAAAAAGGCAGAATTGTCTATTTTAACCCTCCTTTATTGATTAAACAGAGAAGTCCTTTCCAATATCAATTAGATATGAAAAACGACACGAATTCCAGACTTAACAATGCTCACAGAGAAAAAACAAAAAAACAAAATCTAAATCTAAAAGAATTTTCTTTTCCTAAAGCCTAAGTTGTGCAAAATCTTGTCTCTTTTGATCAGGCACATGAGACAAGAAGCACTAGCCAACACAATTTAAGTTGTGCTGGGATGAATAATAATCTGTCCACCATATCCTTTTCGAAAGGAATTCATAGACCCTTGTTTCTCATGGTGTTTAGACCATAAATTTCTTTCTAATGATCTAGTCCTTTCTTTGGAAACTAACTTGTTTGAAGAAGAGATGCGTTTACATACCTTTGATGATTTTTGAACAAGTTTTAGCTTGTTTGCTAATCGATTCGCTCTTTGTTGAAGTTTGTTGACATATCTCACTTTGTGTTTGTACATGAAACACTTTGAAAGTTCATGACCTTTGAGAGAACAATAAGAGCATGTCAACCTTGAAAATGATTCAGATGCCCGAGATGTGTACGCGGCTAGACACATAGTGGAACCTGAAAAATCAGAAAAGGAGTTTCCAGTAGAAACAGGTAGATCAATTTTTTCTTCCAGATCGGTTGAGATTTCTTCTGAAAGAATATCAAGATTGATGTATGTATTGCTACAATTATCAAAATCAATATTTTCATAAAAAAGTGCAACACTTCACTTTTCGTCTTCATTAGAATAGTTGTCAGACATTTCATCAAGAGTTGCAGCTAGACCTTTGTTCCCAGTGTATTTTTTTCGATTTGGACACTAATTTGCAAAATGGCCAAAACCTTTACACTTAAAGCACTGAGGCATATCCTCGTCATCAGTTTCATCATTATCCCTGTTTATAGAAGGAACACAATTATGAGGTTTAACTAATGACCTGGGTTTATCTGGAGAATCGTTTACTTCTCTTCAAAAGAAGGTCCCTAAACTATCTTGTGATCAAGGAGACTGACTTGTCAAGATCTTCATCTGATGAATCAGTCTCAGAAAGATCATCTTCATAGATGCAAACACTTTTACTTTTGTCAAGTAATTTAGTGCTCTTTTATGCTTTGAAAGCAACATCCTTTCCGGATTTGGATGTATGCTCTTGATCAAAGATCTTTAACTTCCCAACCAGAGTATTTCTGGAAAGAGTTGCGATATTATTACCTTCAACGATGGCATGCTTTTTAGAATCGTATCTAAATGGCAGTGATCTGAGAATTTTCATCACAATGTCCTTTTCAGGAATAGTCTTACCCAATGCAAAGGAAGCATTAACAATTTCAGACACTTTGTGATTAAACTCATCAAATGACTCTTCATCTACCATATGAAGGTTTTCCCAATCGGAACATAGGTTTTGAAGCCTAGCTTCCTTTTCAGAGGTATTTCCTTGAAATACAGTTTCTAAGATATCCCAAGCTTCTTTAGACTTTGTGCAAGTAGTCACATGATGCTGAAGATCTTGGGTAATGGCATATATGATAGCATTTAAGCCGTCATAATTTTTCTTCGCAGTAAGGATTTCTTCTGGACTATATCTACCAATATCCTTAGGTATAGATACATCTCCTTCTTGTATTAACCGGAGGATCATAGCAATTAACAACACGTACCCATGTTTAAAAATCACGAGCTTGAAGAAAAGCACGCATAGCAATTTTCCACCATGAGTAGTTTGAGCCATCGAAGACTGGTGGTATGTTTATGGAGATATAATTTTTGTCCATATAGTCAGATCGCTACAAACACAGACTTATGAGGTCTTACTCGTGTTTGCCTGCTCTGATACCAATTGAAAAAGTGGGGGTCTAACAGCCTAACCCAATATTTCGCTTAGCAATCTGTATGGACTAACTCCAATATACTTTCAAGAGAATCAACTAGACAGTCAGACTCAATCTTAATAAAAAGTATATCAAAGAGTTATATCTCAATTTATCAATTCAATCCGCAATCAAACAAATAAGAATTTGCGAGCCTGATTGAATATAAGAGAAATAACTTGAACGGTACCAAAGACCAATGTTCAAGGATCAATCAATTTCAATCAACAACCAAAGGTTGGATTTACCAATTGATCGATTCAACGTACAACCTGTGATATTTCAATTGTATAACAAAATATAATGCAAAAAAGAAATAACACAGACACCACAAGTTTTGTTAACGAGGAAACTGCAAATGCATGAAAACCCCGACACCTAGTCCAGATTTGAACACCACACTGTATTAAGCCGCTAAGGACACTAGCCTACTACAAAGCTAACTCCGATCTGGATTGTAGTTGAACCCTAATCAATCTCATACTGACTCAAGGTACAATTGCGTTCCTTACGTCTCTGATCCCAGAAGGATACTACGCACTTGATTCCCTTAGCTGATCTCACCCACAACCAATAGTTGCTATGACTCAAAGTCGAAGACTTGATAAACAAATCTGTATCACACATAAAAGTCTATTGAATAGATAAATCTGTCTCCCACAGATATACCTACGAGTTTTTGTTCCGTCTTTTGATAAAACAAGGTGAACAGGAACCAATTGATAACCCAGCCTTATATTCCCGAAGAACATCCTAGAATTATCAATCACCTCAAAATAATCTTAATCGATTAATGAAAATAGATATTGTGGAATCACAAACGATGAAACGAATGTGTTTGTGACTACTTCTCTATCTTGTCTATCGGAGATATAAATCCCAAGCTAATCTTACGATGGCACTCAAACATGATAGAAACAACAAGATCAGATCACGCAACTACAGAGAAAATAGTTGGGTCTGGCTTCACAATCCCAATGAAGTCTTTAAGTTGTTAACCTACAGGGTTTCGTTAAAAACCTAAGGTTAAAGGAGAATCGACTCTAGCTTATACAACTAGTATCACACAGGAGGTGTGGGGATTAGCTTTCCCAGTTGTTAGAGTTCTCCTTTATATAGTCTTCAAATCAAGCTTTGCAATCTAAGTTACCTTGGTAACAAAGCATTCAATATTCACCATTAGATGAAAACCTGATTATATTCAAGCTAATATCTTTCAACCGTTAGATCTAACTTAGCTTGTTATACACAAATGAAATGTAACTTCATTTAGGTTTGAGTAACCATACCTAAATGTGTACACTTAGTTGGTTCAACAATAGTTAACCAATGGTTAGCCATATGAGCACTTTCATATCAACCTTATTCGTCTTTACCATAACTAGTTCAAATGACTCAAATGAACTAGTTAGAGAGTTGTTCAATTGCTTAGATCTCATAGAAGTATACAAGACACAATCGAAGCAAAATCGATTTTGATTCACTCGAATCAATTCCTGAACATTATAGCCATGGTTTGTAAGATTGCATTCCTTATTATATAAATGTTTTAGTTCATGAAAAAACCGATTTTAGAAAGCAACCTACTTAAGTATGCAAACGGGTACGCATACTTAAGTAACCGGATTGAGTTTTTTTTTAACTTCCAAACTCCAGCTGAAATTCACGGACGTGAACCTTCCGCCAGTATGCGTACGGGTACGCATACTTACCCGAATTTCCAACAACCGCCAGTACGCGTACGGGTACGCATACTTTGGGTTCCCGGTTTTGGACTTTTACACAAATGTGAGAACACACTATGTTTATATCCAAGAATGGTTACTTGTTCTTAACTCTCATTTCAATCATTGAAACTTTCTTAGAGGATGTTAAAATAGTCGTTATTCACAAATATTTTCATGAAAGCGATTTTCAAGTTATTGAAATAATCAACATGACTTTCGTCACGAGTAAAGATGAACTTGGCTAAAGCGAAAGCTTACCAACACATATTTCGATAAAAAGATAAGCGAGATAAACTCGGCTTGAAATAGCAAATGTGTATAATTGAAGTCTATATAGCAATACGACTTTTGTCTCAAATAGGAGATAAAATAGATAGACTTTTGAGTGATAGATAAGTTCAAGTCTCCACATTCCTTTTGTTGATGAAGTTCCATAAGTTCCTTTGAGTATTTCTTCGTCTTCATTCGATGAATGATGTGGAGTCTAAGGCTCAACTACACCTACTATCCTAATCCGATACTTAGCTATAAGTAGACTAGAAATCAAGACTTATAGTTTTGGCAACTAAACTTGACAAACAAGCTTGAGATAGCAATGCTTGTGAGTTCGACCGAGCAATGCTCTAACACAAAGATCCATACCTTGAGGAATTGTAATGACCCGTCCCTCCACCGATATTATCCCCACTTAACCACTACGGTTATCCGGTAGTGTGGGAATTTTAACGATCATCACTGTTGTTATCCGGCAACAACTTCCCGAGAGGTCAACTATCCCGTGACTACTCTCGGCCGAGCACGCTTAACTGAGAAGTTTTTTTTCATAACTTAGCCAAGTAAACCCATTAGGCCTCAGTGTTAGGAAAGGACAAACCATTACTTATATTCCATTTGGTCAACCACTACCGAGTATCGGGGTATTACAATACCACCACCTTAAATTGGATCCATCCTCGACTCTAGAATATACACAAGCCCAGATCTCCAACGTTCCCTTCCCCTCATGAGATGGATACCTGACATATCCCGTCCAGCGTACTCTATCACCCTCAATAGGTGACACGTCATCAGCTATGATACCATTTGTAATGACCTGTCCCTCTACCGATATTGTCCCCACTTAGCCACTGCTGTTATCCGGAAGTGTGGGATTTTCAACTGGCATCGCTGCGGTTATCCGACAGCAAATTCCCGAGAGGTCACCCATCCCGTGACTACTCTTGGCCGAGCATGCTTAACTGAGAAGTGTTTTTCCACAATTCATCCAAGTGAACCCATCAGGCCTCGGTGTTAGGAAAGGACAAACCATTACTTATATTCCATTAGGCCAAACACTACCGAATATCGGGGTATTATAGGATTAGTCTTTGAATTTGCAGGTAAGCAATCAGACCCTAACTCAAAGCCAGGATCTCCCGGATCAACATCACCTCCTTTAGATATGTATAAAGACCCCATCTTGTTCTCTTAGAGATAGATTGGGGGTAGAGTTTCCTTCATGGAAGATATGATTAGGGATTTCAGGATTTCCAGAACTCCAAGAAAAGGTGATTGAGTCATAATTGATGGGGGTTTTGAATCTCTTCAGAGATGAAAGATCATCTTGTAGGGTTTTACTTTTTGGAATATAAACCACCATATTTGAGCTAGAGGAGAAACTCAGATCGACATGACTTTTTCCTTTAGTGATTCTGGTCCAAGATGACCTATGTGGTAAGTATTCAGTAGATGAAGTTTCAAGAGACAAGGTGGTGTCCGGGTTGGGAAAAACCCAGTAGGAAAAAGAGATTTTCCTTTTGGGATTGAAGAATAGTGGGAAAATGGGCTTTGGGATAGCAGTGAAGGGGCTCGGTCAAGGAAAAGGATATAGGAATATTCATTAATCTTATGGTCTTTGAAACGATAGGTTGATTACCAACCAAAGGGAAAAATATCGGAGTAGAGTTTAGAAGGGTAGTGACCGGTATATTGAGGGTGTCGGTAACGTTCTGAGAGAATAGATGAGCTTTTGGACCAAGAATTTGGTTGGTGAATTTGAGGGTTATGAGAGTTGAAGAATCGTTCTGATACGTTTGAGCTACCCGGGATAGATACATTCACTCCTTTCTTTTTCCTTATAGAATTTTACCCAATGAGAAATTTGAGCTCTGGTAAAATGCTTAGGTTCCAATCTAAGATTTTTGGTAAGCAAATTTTCACGCCGTCTAGGATTGCAGTGATATTTACAATGATAAAGGGAACGACAATGTTGACATAACAAGAATTGATGAAGGGTGTAAGAAAATTCTATCCACGTCTTCTTCCCTTAGACTTGATAGTAAGTTCCATAAGGAATTTTGTGTGATATCTTAACTTCAACTTCAACCATAACTTCCACATTTTTCTCATCATACTCTTTACGTAGTGAGATTTAAATTAAATCATCTGAAATGACCCGATCCTCCACCGATATTGTCCCCACTTATCCAGTACGATTATCTGGCACCCATCCCTGGATTACTCTTTCCCAAGCAAGCTTAACTGCAGAGCTTTCTACCAACTCTGGAGCCAATTGTGATGAAAAAGCCTCGGTGTTAGGAAAGGACAAACTATTACCTATATTCCATTTGGCGAACCCTACCTTCCGAACCAGGGTATTACAATACCACCTCATTAGAATTAGAGCGTCTTTGGCTCCAGAATATATATTCAATCCCGGATCTCCGGCGTTCCCTGCCACTCTTGAGACCAGTACCTGACCTATCCAGTTCAGCGTACTCTCTCACCCTCAATAGGTGACCCATCATCGGCTCTGGTACCATTTGTAATAACCCGACCCTCCACTAATACGTTCCTCACTTGGCCACTGCGGTTTTTTGCCAGTGTACGGTTTCAACAGGCACCGCCGTGGTTATCTAGCAGCATCTTTCTAGGAGGTCACCCATTTATGGATTACCCCCGCCTGAGCACGCTTAACTGCGGAGCTTTCTTTTAACTCTGGAGCCACTTGTGATGAGAAGGCCTCGGTGTCAGGAAAGGACAAACCGTTACCTATATTCTATTTTGCGAACCTGCCGAGTAGGACGAGCTATCTCGTAGAGGGCTTTAAAGGTGATGTAGTTGACTGGTACCCTTTTGATGTGGATACCATGGTGATGTAGTTGACCAGTAGCCTTCTCCAAGGCCTTTATATATTAGGGGGGGAACGAAGAAAAAAAAAACCATCTAATAGTTAGACCTACTAACTAGTGATACAAGGAAGAAGAAATGTGATGCCTGAGATTTTTGGAAGTCAAAATCAAAATCTGCGGTCAAAATAAAATAAAATTTATTAAACACATTAGTCATAATTGTGAAAAATAATTTAATTACTTAATAAGATAAAATTTAAATACAAAAGAATACGTAATCAGAGATATCCCGACCCAAAGTAATTGAAATCTTTTCTCAGTCCTACTCGGTTGGGGAGCTTGGAACAAGGAACAATAAGTTCGACTTGGAAATCGCCAAAACGTGACCTAATACTCGTAACCTATTTATTAGAGACTTATTAGGCCGACCGAGCGAAGCGAGGGATGACTCTAAATATGGTGACTTTGTGTCAAATGGGACATGACTCTTTTTTTTCTTCCAATTTCACAAAAAAGATTGGATTTGGTTCAACGATGAAAGGACCTCACTGCCCCTCCTTGATTTTTTTCCTACTTTAAACAGAAGTAAATAATTACAATGTTGAGGACATTTTTGTAAAATGAAAATAACAAAAAACCGGGATCGACTTAGAGGTCCTGGGATTGAATCCTGGCCACCTCCAAAAATTTCATTTTTCCTCCCTTCTTCTTCTTCTTCCCATCTCTCTATCTATTCTTTCTCGAACAGCAGCAGTTTCATCGAAATCTCTCTTGAATCCTTTCTTCTTCGTCGAAATCGAAATCCAGTTTCATCAATTTCACACCCTAATTCTCCATTAATCTTTACTCAATTTCGACCTTAGTACAGAGTTTGGATTTGGTTGATTGAATATTCAATCATCTCTAACCTGTAACCCTAAATTTGAAATTGGGTGAATAGATTGAACCAAATCCACCATCACCAAATTCGTCCTCTGCATTCTACACCACTACCATAAAATCACCATTAACGGTATGGGTTTCATCAACTATAAATCTCTGTAAATCTCTGCTTTGAATTCGATTCTTCATTTTTATAACTTAGAGTTAAATTCTGGATATGGGTTGAAGAATTAATTATGGGTATGAGTTGAAAATTTCAGTTGGAACTTAAAATATCAAATCCTCTAATTTTCAGTGAGGGGTTAACTGTTCAATTTGTTTTATGCTTCTAACTATTTGTTGAAATGCCTGATAGAAAATAATGTACAATTTTGCTTTGGTTCTTAAAGAAGCCATGTGTTTATATAAAAACTAATGTCTGGCTTTCAGTTGTGTATCATAGGTATTGAACCAAGAGTCTATGGTAATGGAGTTTACACAGGGTTGAGGAGTTCAGGTGAGGGTCACATTACATTCTTATTGATTTTTTTCAATGATGGTTGCAAATTATTATTGGTAAAAATTAAAGTGAAATGGGCTTTTTCTGTATATAAATTTGGTTGTTGTTCTATCCATTTTCTTTTAAGAATTAGTGGACAATTTTGAATTAAGTATTGGAATTTCAGACATGGGATTCCAATTAAGTTTTTTCATTTGTGTTACTTTCCAATCAGTTTCTTACTGTCTCAAAATGACTGACTAGGAAATTAGCGAGATCATGTCAAGATGGAGAAGCACTTGCATGGCAGGTGACGATTACAAAACTCTGACCATAGCAGGTAAATTGTGAGTTCTAGAGGTGCACATGCACACAATACAATGCATATATGCTTCTGAGTTTGCGGGTATGAAAGATGAGATTTATTTATTTTTTGTTCAATACTACGAAGAATTTTTATAAATAGTGAAAGAGAATTACAGAAGAATGGGATGCCTGTATGAAAAATGAGATGCCTGGATGAAAAAATTGGTCAGTTATTGCGAGGACCAAGCTGGAGAAGTATATATTGCGTCCCTGTCTGTTTCTCTCGTGTCTAATGTAACTTTTTTGGGTCAAATTGCAGCTGTGGTGAGGACGAGCGTCCATTAAATGAGTTACTCATCTTGCAGCTCGGATCCGAGCACCCTAAGTGCCGTTACAACATTTCTTTATGTAAGAATTTTGGTAGTCATTGGAACCATGAGAAAAGAAGGTTTCCACAAGGAGCAGAGACTGAATTGGTATGCTATGCTGTTAATGAAACTAGATTTATTCAACTTTTCTTTTGAATTCTCCAGAAAACTAACAACACTTTTTATTTACCTCTTGGCAGGTCTTTGTGAATAAAGGAGAGCAACATAAGAGAGCTAGTGAAACAGAACCAAAGCAAGCTGTGTTGCGCAGCTCAGGTTCGTTCTCTTGATTATTTA
Source organism: Papaver atlanticum (assembly GCA_023531105.1). Lineage (NCBI taxonomy): Eukaryota > Viridiplantae > Streptophyta > Magnoliopsida > Ranunculales > Papaveraceae > Papaver > Papaver atlanticum. The sequence goes on from JAJJMB010014886.1 coordinate 1,820,586, forward strand.
ACATTACATAAAACTGATTTTGCAACCTTTCCTAAATGTTCTTCAGATGCTGTACATGCAAAGAAACGGAAAACAAGTGATTCTAAGCCATGCAAAGTGGAATCCGAACAAGAAGAACACTCCCTTTCATTGTCGCGGAATTCATCACCTTCCCAATCTGACCAAGAGCAGATACCGATTAAAGCAACACCTCGTCCATTATGTTTGTTGAAGCAACGTTTTCTGAATCCAAATGTAAACAATGTCGTAGAGACTCAACCCGATCAGATTAGTAGTAGCATTCGAAGTAGCCCACAAGATTTTCATTTTGTGTCTGGAGAAAATCCTAGACACCCCCCAAAGCAAGAACAGTTTCTACATTTGAACGTAGGCTGGCCAGAAGGACAATATTCCATGGATCACAAACCAATTGAAGCTATGCCAGTGCATTCCTTGGTAAAATTTCATTTTTTTCGTACATTTATCAAGTTCGCTTTATTATCGCTTTAGTCTTTTTTTATTGAACCATCCTTTATTTGTGTGTGTAAACTTTATTGAACCATCCACATCTGTTTTATGTTATAGATTGGAGCTGATGTTCGAGGTGAAGTGGATGGAGCATTCGATTCAGGATTCCTAATGACTGCAAATGTTAATGGCAAGATCCTTAGAGGAATCTTATTTGCTCCTGTAAGTATTATCAATAATTCAAAGGTGTCCTTGTGTAATGTATTAAAAAATTAATTAACGATTGTGGCGTAAATTCTTTTTAGGGAAACGGGTTTGTACCAAGGGGTGCCGTTCTTCCTCCAAGTTCACCAGCTTTAGGTAATTTAGTTTTGCGACAATTTTTCGGTCGGCCGTCCCACCGTGGCAGCGGTCATCTAGTATATTGTTATGTTACCCATGAGTCATAACTTGTACCTTGTTAAAATTAAAATATTAACACTATCATGTAATTAAGTGTGTAACGTTGTACATAGAACCTATGTATCCCGTTTTTAGAGGTTTTATATTTGATAACTCCAATCGAGTTTTTTTCTTTTCCAACTTTAGTGTATGCAAAGCCAATTCGGAAAAGATTGAACCTATGTATCCTGTTTTTAGAGGTTTTATATTTGATAACTCCAATCGAGTTTTTTTCTTTTCGAACTTTAGTGTATGTTCGGAAAAGACTCCAGCTTGTTTTTCTCAAACATCGGTCCAAATGGGCAAAATCAACTACCTTAATTGTTAAAAAGTGGTAATGGCTTGGAATCTGAAATCGAATCAGTCATATAGCGAGTATTGATTACTCGACGAGTAATCGCCTTGGAGAACGAGACTAAGCTATTCTTTTCAAGGGAGCCGATGCGGATAGGGAGGCAAGCTAACTCTAGCTTCCATGTCAAATTCTGACATATTCGCCGTCAGGGACTCGAACCTGGACCTCCTGGAACACACGTACTACTACATTAATTGAACAGGTTGCCGTGCTAGCCTACCAGCGAGCCTCATGAGGAACCAGCCAAGGGAGCCGAAGCGGATAGGGGGGCTAATTATGTCGCAAGGGGGGCAACCTCCTGGAGCGCATCAATTTTTGAGGAACGGGGATGACCAGCTGAACTAGCTACCCGTTTTTTTAATATTTTTTTTGTGATGATATTATATTCTTTTTCATGATTTTTTTTCTTCCCTTTCTAGAAATGAGCAGTCGCTATGGTAAATTAAGGAATACCATACCGTTTCTAGACAATCGGCATTGTAATAGATGAGCACCATGCCGAATTTTGTTGGCCGTTTATAGTCATCACAAATATTATAAACAGTGTCGATTCATAAATCTTAGTTTCTGGAAAAAATTACAACTATCGGCATTTTTGAAAATTTCCAACCATGCCGACTGTGGGTGATTTGACAATAATACGAGAAATCAAGTTCGAACTGCCGTGATGATTCGGTGATCACGTCGAAGATGTCTATGACAGGAAAAAACATGAATCTAACAAAAGATACTGGAATTCCCGTGCTCTTTGAAAATGACGGCCATTTGATAAGTTCTATAAATAAATTGTGAGAACAGCAAATACTGTTATTGTGTATGTATATATATGATGAGATACAGGGAAAGAGTTCCAAGGTTACGAGTCTTTCAATGTTGAAAACTTGTGAAACACATGCATGACATATATGGATATGATGTAACTGGGCTCTATTCACTCTACACACCAGAAATAAGTTCAACATTTTTGTGGTGTTAAAATCCCCGTACTTTGTGTCTTTCTGTGTTTGTGTACCGTCTCTTTCGCTTCCTAAGGTTTGGCACATTTAGAAGACATTATCGTGGGTCTTACAGCACATATGTATTATTGTTGGATCTGTCACATTATAACGTTTAATAGTTCTCCAGGAATGGGGACACAAACAAAATCTATTGTGGTGGATGATGCCATCTATTGGGAGGAAATTGGGGGTATCAAGCAATTCCAGTTAACTGAAATAAAAATCATTGGCCTTTTAATAAAAAAACATCCCTGCTACGAGTCATTAGAGAGTGCACGTAATATTTAATCTCCACCACTAGTCATGATTTTGCGATTATACAAGGGTCGGTTGAGATTTTAAATAGGGAGATAGGAATGGGGACATCGGTTAACTAACCAATCAAATATACAGTCTTTAGGGGAGTGCACAAGAATGGACTGCTACTATTGCTGTTACTTCGCTGTACTCCAAAAGCTCATCTTCTCACTTAAAGGTCTTGACAAAATATATTCTCACGCTAAACAGTGATGAAACTCTCAGTTCGTATTGGCCGAAATAGGTCTTTTCTAATGTAGAAGCTATGGTGAGGACACTTGGTATAACTCTATTGGTCAAAATATTAAATATTAGGTTAAACTTTATTTACATTAAGTATTTAACTGTCGGTTAATAACGCCGTCAACAAAAAGGAAGGTGAACAACATTTTTGTGCGAGTTTTAGTCTAACACCGTCTTATGTGCACAATACTTCCGTTAAGAAAGATGACCATGCTAAAGAAAAATAGAAAAAAACGAAAAGAAAAAAAGCGAAAGAAATAACGTAAAGAACGAACCAGTTTACAAAGACAGATTCATTCGCATATCACAGTAATCAGATGGGACAAAATTCTTTTATAAGCGTAACACCTTGACAACAGTTACACTATCTTTATATAATCAGCATATTTTTTGTTTACATGTTTATCTTCAAGTCTCCAGCATAACTTGGTCTACTCTAGATCGTCAACACCGAAAGATTAGTCAAATTGGCAACACATGATTACCGAACCGAGTAACATTGATTTTTCCTCTTCATTATGATTTTGAGCAGTAGTAATATCCTCTCCAACCTCTGAAATCATCATTACTGGTGCATCATTGCTTACTTCTAACTCTTGCTCCCGCAAACCAACGAATTCAATCAAGTCTTCTTTAACATCCACATTACTTTCTTCAAACTTGGCCTCAAGTGAACCAGCGAATTCACCCCAGTCATCTTCTTCTCGGACATCATTAGTACTTCCATCTAGAATTGGTACCACTTCGTCAAAATTAATCACATTCACGAAATATTGACGGTCGACGTCAATGGGAGCTTCAAAATCAAGCATTTAAAAAAAATAAAAAAACATATTCAAAAATAAATTGGTACAAAATAAATAAATAAAACAGCACATATTTCATATCTTTTCCCAACCTAATCAAATCAAAATGCATTTTTGAACACCGAATCAAAAATGCATTGCCACAGGGCAGGGCGAAGCCACGCGCACACCAAGTCGAAAGAAAAAAAATGCCCGGTGCGTAGCACGGGCACTAATCTAGTATAACAGAATATTTCATTCTATAAAAGATAGGGCAAGTATCTCAGCTGCAAATTAATCGAATTAGAAATAGCTCTCATCCCTAATTGCTGAGCTGTTTTTATTACAACAGATAATAAGTGATAAAAGAAAGGGAACCTCAAAAAGACATCCAACACTTTGCTATTAACTTTTGCTCAACCCATACGGGTCATAGCAGCATGGATAGCATCCGCAAGGTGAGGCACCGTCCTTGAACTTAAACCTGCCATGCTGATTCTCCTGTATGACATAGAGACATCTTTTACAATTCATGTTTCGAGAAATGAAACAAAGAAAGTAAAACCAGAATAGGTTTTTCTAACTACACAAAAAATACGAGCAGAACTGTAAGCACATAGGACTGTGAAGAATAGCACGTGTAAATCCTGTGTATTTACTGGGAAACTGTTATATGAAGTGAGCATAGAGATATTTACCCATCAGAAGTCATGTAGATGTGATATTCTCTAGTCATGAAAGCAACCTGCTCTTTATTCAAGCCAGTGAAAGTAAACATCCCAATTTGTTTAATAATGTGACTCCAATCACCTGGTGTACCTGCTTAACAGTAACCAACAATAACATCTCACACATTAGAAGTTAAATCGATATCTACTATTAAGATTTTATCCAGATCACAGAGATTTCTGGACACTGCCCTTGAGATACAGGGTCGTCTTTATTGGAAGCTTTTTAGGTAAAAATATTATCAATCAAGTTCAACACTTAAATGCCTATATGGTCTATGTCAAGAAGGTGAGACATCGTTGGGTTACTGCTTTACCTCTTGTGCGTAAGGCATCAAATAGTTGTTGACGCATACTTATAATTCTGTCAGCCATAGCTTTCAGCTCCAGAGTCCACTCATTGTACAACTCTCTGTAAAATGCATCATGTTAGCATATGATTCAGTTAACAGTCAAAAACAAATCCATTTTATTTTGTTTCAATATTTAGAGATTAGTTGTTCCTTAATGAGTAATGTCACCTAGTTCCATAATCAGTCTAGTCTAGTCTAGCCTTCAAAAACAGAAAGAAAAGGCTCTATTTCCGAACTATCAAATAACATTATAATTTATTAATTTCTATGCCCAAGAGTCTTCAAAGCTGGTGGGTGCATTTATTACCTATCTTTCAGGATCGTAGCCACAATAGATGGGCCATGCACTGGAGGATTTGAATACATAGGCCTAATAACAAGTTTCAGCTGACTTTCAACTCTGCTAGCCACATCCGATGATTTGCAAACCTACAACCCACACAAGTTCAAAGGTTCTCACATAAACAGGAAGGCTTGTAAATAGAATAATGATACTACTTAACAAGTTAAAATTTCTCCAGACAGTTTTATGATTCCATGTCAATGTTGTGTGAGACTAAAGTCTTGGAAATGGATTTTTTGAAATAGATCGCGAATTTTGCCATAATAAATGGACCAACACTTGACAGAATGCACTAAAGATAAGAAATCATGAAGATAAAAGAAGAAGTAAGAGTGCTCTATGCACCCTGTTGCCAAATACCTCTACCTGTGCCTATCCAAAATCGACCTAAAATGCCATCATATTTCAACATAATAATGTGCGACAGACTTTACACATAGTTCTTAAAAAATCTACTACTTATTTCCATTTTCATAATCAATCCCTATTAGTTCTTGGTACAGCCTTCCAGTTTTCAATGTGTACAGAGATAGTCATCTGTGACTCTTCCCAAATAATATGAGACTAACAACATAATGACTAAATCTGTGTTGTTAAAAAATTGGAGACACTTAACAAGCCTAAGTAAGAATAATTATAAGCATAATAAGAGGCATTAATAAGAATGAACTACCATATGTAATGTTTTTTGCATATTAATATGTTGGGATCTACTGCCAGTTTAGAGTCCAAGTTGATCCATGTTTGAAAAATATTTGATATATGCAAGTGCAGATTCGTCAAACTGTTCCCAAAGATGACTCGTTCACCACTGGCTTTCTTCCTGGTATTCAAGGAGTAACTTGGTAAACAAAAAAATCCTTCAGAACGCATTCATTCAGCAGCATTGATCGAACAAATTCATAAAAAACCAAATTGAAGTTTGGCACAATGGGTTTTAAATACATATAATATGCTTCTCAAAATCTTCTTTCTAATTCCATCACTTACCATATATCCAAGTAAGATAATGCACAGAACTAAAAATTTGGAGATCAGACCATAATGAAATGTGACTATCAACTGGCAATTTTGTTTTGTAAAGAAGATGTAATGATCAGCAGTAGCACAACACATGGTAAAGAAGTTCATTCGACACCCAACCATGTCAGTGAACAATGTTCATGTTCCGGGAGAGTAACGTGACAGGCCTAAAGTATAAACAGTTTTTTATTTTGAAAGAGTTCAAGTATCTTCTACGTTTAAGGTGGTCAAAGAACTTACAATGCTGAGAGCCCCAACACGTTCTCCATATAGCCCCATGTTCTTTGCATAACTCTGAGCAGCAAAACATTCGCCCCCATCTGATACAAACATCCGAATGGGCTGCGCATCTTTATCCAGGCTTCCACTTGCAAACCCCTAAAAGTTCAATAGAGTACTCATTAGCAAACCCAGTTCATTGGAATTATATATTTATCTAAATTAGAAACATCCATTACTCATTTGTTGATTAATACCTGGTAAGCACTGTCAAAGAAAGGCAATAGAGCTTTTGATCTCATTAACTTTCTGATCTGTTCCCACTGTTCAAGGGTTGGATCTACCCCAGTAGGGTTATGAGCACACGCATGAAGAAGAACTATGGCTCCTGGTGGAGCAGAAGAGAGATCCCCCAGCATACCTATTACACAATGTTAAGGAGATATCATTCACATGAAGATAATAAAATGTCCACGGGATTCAGAAGATTGAGAAAATTCAAAATAGAGAGATCAGCTAGGCATAAATATGGACCACGAAATAAGCAATCACCACAAATTTTAGCATGGACTGAGACGTTGCATCGTTGTGTCTAATACTATTTCTGATTGAAGTGATGTAATATAGGAGGTGAATGATAAATAACTAACTGCTGAGACTATCCTGTTAACAAAGATAGAAGACATGGTACAGAGGATTCTCACATTCAACTTTGGACATGTAATTGGCAATGCTTATCATCAACATCTCTATCCTCCACTACCTACAAGGCCGGCTCTTCTTGAGCATGTTGAATGTGGGATTCCTAATTTGCACTGACTAATGTATGAGAAGAGGTATAAAAATTCAAGCAAAGACAAGAAAAAAAAACCTTGGAAGTCCAATCCACGTGTTTTTGGGTCATAGTAGCGATAATATTTCACAGACAACCCTGCCAATTGGAATACTTTGATATGGTTCCCCCATGTTGGCTGTGGAATATATATTGTTCGCTGCAAAGAAACAAAAAGATAATTATGTTAAACTTGTCTCCTTATAACAGTGAGCAATTAAACAGTGCAGCAAAATGAAGTGTTTTCCTGTACCTGATGGTAATGTCTTGCAAGAAACTCACCTCCCACCCTCAGCGAGCCAGTGCCAGACAAGCATTGGACAGTAGTAATCCTGTTCTCGCGGATAGCAGGGCTGTTTACCAAAAAGAAGAAGAAGACTGCATTCAGCTAAGGAACTCACCGAGTAAAATTGTAAACTGATGGGACTCTCACAAGAATGAACGAAATGGAGAGGGACATATTCATAGAGCAGAGATTTTTAGTGACATTAGATAAAATTGTTTGGGGAGATGTACTAAATTTTTTTAAAAAATAGAATGACATCTGAGATAATTTCCGTAGTCTTGTCGAAAAAAATCATGTCTACTCAAGCTTTTCTAATATGATCTTCACACGAGCCTCTATAATCACATTAAAATAGTAAGTTGTTTGTCTTCCACTGAAAATGAACCTGGGAAAAACTTGACTTAAAAGACACAAACAACTTCTTCAAATTAAGGAAACTCACGACTATAATAGATCCTGATACCACAAACAATTTACACTAGACTAAACATAAACATAGTCTATCGTAACCAATTTCATCATGTTTATACAAACTTTCAAAACCACAATTCTATTCGACTTCTCAACTTTACCAACTACATACGACAGCAAACGAAACAGCATTAAATTTTGAAATCTAACCAATAACTACAATAGAAAAAACGAAGACATTGTATAACTTTACTAACCTTTCAGCACCAAAAATGAGCTTGGCACTCAATTTGTTAAATTCTGCCAATCCAGTAATAGGAAGATACTCTTTCACACGAGACCTAAAATGTCAAACAAATGAAGTTTTCAATCCCTAATAATAATCACTAATTTTATAGACAACTAGTACATTATCTATCTAATCAATTAATCAAAAAAACAGTTACCTGTCATTAACTAATATCTGTTCAGCTTTTCTTACAACATTCAATACAAGTGGTTTTCCTTCCTATTTATCCATCAAAATCACATAATCAAAATCAACCAAAAACAAAGGAAAAAACTGATTAAAACGAAGATTTTCGTTTTTTTTTTTTTTTACCTCAGTTCGATAAGCTCCAACTCCTAAATTCAACTTAATTGGACTTGGATCTTTATTATAAGCAACAGTAACCTGTTTTTAACAAAAAATTACAATCAATCGAAAAGAAAAATAATATATCAAAATGAAGAAATTGAAGCTTGAATAATTGAACCTGCTTATTATTACCCCTAAAATTGGATCTTCAGGAGCTTGAACAATGTGAGCAAAAACAGAATCACCATAAGAAGCAGTAGGAGACATTGCGATATTTGAACTAGAGTTTTGAGATTCCATTGATATATCTCCGATATGTCTGATGAGAGTATTTAATCTCCGATCAGTTGGAGATGAACCGTTGCTGGCGCCGGATAACGGAACCGGAGTTGTTGCCTGTGGACGCATTTTAATTTTTTCTTTTTTTTTTCTTGTGTTTTGGTCTACCGTCCTTCTATAAGAATGGAAATTTACGATTACGTGGAGAGCTGTAGAGGAGTGTTATCTGTTGACGTGTCGTTTAACAAATGTGGGCCCTACTAGACGTAAATGACGGGTAAGATGTTTATGCGGAGTCTAGGAGGATAAGAGTTTCTGGAATTTCAGCGGCACGTAAGTCAAGATTTGGCGTTGCGTAGGGATTGATATCGCTACCCATTCTGTTTTGGGGATGGTGTGTACCGTTTGATGACATTTTTTCGTACATTTTTCCCACTAAGAAAACAAAAGAGGCACTTGGTTCAATGACAGTCTAGTCATTCCATTTAATGCCATCCTAGTAAGATCTCCCGTTATCTTAATCTGTGTGATCTTGTTATCCAGGGCCAGGGGTGGTGTCAATGTGCATGCCTCAAAATGGACCTGGCGACTTTCGGATCGACTGAGCAACAGCTGTCGTTGGCTTCGCTTCGACGCTTTGGCTTCAACAGCTACCTAATGGAGCGCCTACCTCTTTCCCAGTTAAGAGCATCGTCGTAAGAGCAAGGGTTATGGGGGTTGAGAGTCACATTCAAAATGAAAGATTTGATCAAATTTGACCAAACTTGATCCTACTATGGGTAGAGGGAAACCTCTTTCACCCCAAACTCAATCAAGCTCTCGTTCGGTTGGTAGAGAGAGTGAAAGTCTTCACTACACGGCTCATGGTTTGCCGTTTGAGAAAAACAGATGTTACGCAGTGTTTTGTTCCCCGTGCAAACTGAAAATGAAAACACAAGCCACTTTGTTTGCCGTTTGTATTGATTATCCTTCTTAAACGGGTCTTTGTTAACCGTTTTTCTATTTCTGGTCTTTAATCGGCTAACTACCCTACCGTATCTTTTAACTTTCCAACTTTGTAAATATAGGGTGTCTTTAAAACTAGTCAGAGGCATTCTTTCTTTATACGGCTCTTGGTTAGCCGTTTTTTAAAATGAACCAATTTAGTATTTTGAATGGATAACTATATGCCGTATAGCCTGTTTATCATCTATCCCATGGTCGATTTTTCACTCTATCAGATAAACTCTCGCTCATTTAGAAAGGGATAGACTACTAAAATAGTCTATCCTATCCCATAGCCCTTGCTCTAACGGATCTTCATTTTTTCGAAATATCGAGAAAGGTCCACTATGTAAGCTACATTTGTATCCGGCCATGCAGGCCATGAAGAAGAAAGTAGCTTTGATCTATCAAATGCAACCGTTGGGTCTGAATGAGGTCGTAAAATGGATTATCTTACTGTATGGCCGGCGATAAACGAAGAATGAAAAGATAAATAGAGAGGGTTTTGTGCATTGTATTATGGGAACATGTACATGAATTTTGTTGGTGAGTAGAGGCAATCAGTTTATCCGTGCATGATTTCACCATCGATTTTGATTGCTAAAATTGTTCAAATCTTTCTTTCTTTTTTGGTTTTGAAACAGCACGTTGGGTGGGTGGGTGAATTGGATTCATTGACTTAAAGTTTCAGGGTGATCCTTTCACATGGTCTAATCAGAGAGAGGGGGATGCAAATATTAGGGAAAGAATAGATAGGAGTTTGGTTAATGTTAGCTGGTTTGAAAATTTTCCCGATTCTATTGTTCATCATCTTACAAGAGTAGCGTCTGATCATAGTCCTTTGCTCATTGAAATAGATCCAACTCGGATGAGATTAAATAGACCTTATAAATATTTTAGAGGTTGGAAAGAACATAAGGAGTATGATATGTTTTTTGAAAATGCTTGGAAAAAGAATAAAGAAAATTATGAAAATGATATCATTAAAACTCTTGGTGAATTGTCTGTGGATTTTAGAAAATGGAATAAGAATGTGTTTAAAAACATTTTCAGAAACAAAGAGAGTATAATGAAAAAGATAGACAAGGAAAATGCTAAGCCAGATCATTTAGTGTCAAAAAAAGTTTTGAAGGAGTTAGAAAATTGGAATAAGATAAAAAATATATATTGGCTGGAAAATAGTAGGGATAAGTTTTTTAAAGAGCATGATAAATGTACGAGGTACTTCCATGTGGTAGTGTCGAATAGAAAAAGGTATAATCATATTCACTCTCTTAGAGAGGAATCGGGTATTTGGGTTGAGGGTAAAGACCAACTTGATCAACTATTGAAAAACCATTTTGCTAGTATTAGCTCTACTTATGGGAATCGAATAGATCAGATTTTTGATATTATTATCCCCAATGTTATAACTGATGAGTAAAATTTTGAGCTAGTTAAAATTCCAGATAAAGATGAGATAAAGTCTGTGTTGTTTGAAATGAATTCTTGGGGTTCTCCGGGTCCTGATGGATACCCACCAGGATTTTTCAAACACATTGGAGTGCAGTTGAAGAGGGTGTTACTTATTTGGTTATCAAGTTCTTTATAACAGGGAAATTACAGGAATCACTAAATGATTCTTTTATCTCTCTTATTCCAAAGACTGAAAATCCAATTACTCCTATAGACTTTAGGCCAATAAGCTTGAGCAATGCTTTGTATAAGCTTATTTCTAAAAGACTAGCAAATAGGTTGAAAAGGGTGCTAGAGAAGATAATTTCACCTAATCAATCCGCTTTCATTCCAAAAAGGAAAACAGTGGACAACTTTGTTATAGCGCATGAAATGCTTCACAGTATGAAAACTAACAAATCTAATAAAGGGCACTTTGCTCTTAAATTGGATTTGTCGAAAGCTTTTGATAAAATGGAGTGGAATTTTGTGATTCATATCTTCAAAAAAATTGGATTCAGCCAAAAATGGTGTGATTTGATTTTTGAATGCATTTCAACTGTAAAGTAAACAGTATTATTGAATGGAATACTTGGTATTCAGTTCTGCCCTACAAGGGGTCTTCGACAAGGAGACCCATTGTCACCATATTTATTCATTACTGCGCTAGAAGGTTTGTCGAGATTACTTCTTCATGCTGAATCAAACAATCAATTCTCAGGGTTTAGAATTAATAAAAAAAATCATGTCATCTCTCACTTGTTGTTTGCGGATGATTGCTTTATCTTTGGTAAGGCAGCTCCGCCTGAGGTTAGAAAACTTATGAATTTACTGGATATATTTTCTAGTTCATCTGGTCAGACAATAAATTATCACAAGTCGGGGGTTTATTTCAGCCGGAAAATGCATAAAAGACATGAAAAAATAATAGCAAGAATGTTAAGAGTTCATAGAATATCTAATGACGAAAGGTATTTAGGAACTCCTCTGTTTTTCAATAGAAAGAAATCTTTGAACTTTGAACCACTATTAGATGCTTAAAAGCTCTGAGTAGTTGGAAGGCTAAATTGCTATCTCAAGGAGGCAGAACAGTGTTGATTAATTCGACTTTGTCTGCATTCCCCTGATATCAGATGCAATGTTTTGAGTTTCCTAAAGGAACTTTAGATGAATTCGACAAAATACAAAGGGATTTTTGGTGGGATAAAGACAACCCAAAAAAGGCTTATTATCCTAAAGCATTGGATGCAATCATAACTCCTAAGATAAGTGGAGGTGTTGGTATCATAAATCCTCATAATGTTAACCTATCTTTGCTTTCCAAGTTGGCATGGAGGATGATGAATAATCCTAATGATCTTTGGGTTAAAATTCTGAAAGGGAAATAGTTTCATAGAAATAATCCCCTACATAAGAATAGAGACTATAAAATATCCTGGATATGGCACAACATTAGAAAAGGATTAGAAATAGTCAAGGAGAATTATATTTGGGAGGTAGGAGATGGAAGAAATATTAGTATAAGCCTAGACAATTAGATCACTGGTATTGGTCAATTACAGAATTGGCATAATAATAAATTAAAATTTGTTTCGGATCTGATAGATAAAAATGGTTGTTGGGATGTTAACAAGGTTGATGCTGCTTTTACCCCTGATGTTGCTTATAAAATCAAATCAATTTACATAAATGGTAATAGTCAAGACAAAATGAGATGGATGGGAACTAAAAATGGAGAGTTTTCTTCTAAGTCAGCATATAGATTATTGTCTAATGTAGGGGATAATGGGGATAAATTCTGGCTAAAATTGTGGCATTTGGATGTTTTGCCTAGAATTCGTTTGTTTGCGTAGAAAATGGTTGCCGGGGTACTAAATTTAAAAGCAAAAATGCATGAAAAATTTAAAAAGGGTGATCCTTTTTGTTCTCTGTGTAATGGGGGAATACCAGAAACGTATCATCATATTTTTAAAGACTGTAGCTTCACAAAAGCAGTCTGGTTTGGTTTGGGACTCCAGCTGCCATCATCTGATAATAATATGATGAATTGGGTAAAATCATGGTTCAATAGTCCTTTGAATGAATGGAAGAATCATTTTAGTATAATATGTTGGGAAATTTGGAACCATGGGAATTCTGTAGTGTTCCAGATGCTAAAGCAGATACAGAATGTATAAGGTCTATCAAAAAATCTTTAAATGATAGGGAGCTGGTTCTGGGAAAAACACCTTTGAAAAATAAGGTGGGAACCAAAAACAAGATTTCTAACTGCAAGGACCCTGTTGAAATTAAAGATAATGTTTTCTATGTTGATGTGGCTTTCGATGAAACTGATGGATCTTATGGTTTGGGCTTAATTCATTGGAAAGACAACAAAATTGCTAACATTAAAGTTTTTGCAGGAAGTACAACAAGTTCTTCAGCAGCAGAAGGATTAACTGTCAAGAAAGCGGCAGAATGGGCGAAGGAGCTTAATGAAACATATGTGAAAATAAGATCAGATTGCAGGGATGTTATAATTTTTTTGAATAGAAAGCAGGTGAACTGTGACTGGAGGCCAAGGAAGATATTGAATGATGTCCTTTCTTTTTTGGGTACGAATATTTTGGTATACTTTAAATATGTAAATAGGGTTGATAATAGTGAAGCAGAAAAACTAACTAAATGGAACCGTGTAAAGAAGGGTTTTTTGTTGAAACGAACTACCAGCATAATATTTTGAAAAGTAAAATCCTAAATGGAATTGTAAAGGGAGAAAACATTGTGATGTATAACTTCTAGTTTTCAATATAATGTCTCTTCATTAAAAAAAAAAAAAAAAAGCATGCTGGGTTAAGGAGACCTAGACCAACGAGAAAGAAAAGAAAAAACAAAAAAAGAAACAACAACACAACAACTACTCCCTATAATAAGTCTTCACTTTATCATCCTCAAGGATCTGCTTTAGCTCAGAACTAAACTCATTAACATCTAACTCCAAGTAAGGTTGAGAAGAATGGAAAGATGCCAAAGCATCAACATCACGATTTGTCTCCCTATAGATATGCTCAATTCTGAACTTGCGAAACCATTTGCGGAGTTGGCAAATTCTTCTCCAAAGATGCAAGATAGCCCAACCAGGTCTAAGATCTTTACTCTTCAATAACTTACAAACAGCCATGGAATCAGTGTTAATCTGAATTTTACTCTGATTTCAAGATAACGCATTTCATAGCAAGCTAAGCACCTTGTAATTCTAAAGAGAGAACAGAATCAGGACCTGAACCTCCAATAGCAACAGCAATAGGTTGGACAAGATTATCTCTCATAATTGCACCAAAACTCCCCGAATCGTCACGTTTAGAACCATCAATATTGAGCATTACTTCATCTGCAGCTGGAAATTGCCATTTACAAGAAATACACCTATTTTCCTTTAACCTACAGGAAACTCCCCACCTGCGCAAAAAAGATCTAACAAAGGAAGAATCCACATCAGAGAAGTTACTAGATTCAATCTTTAAATGCATATCATTGACTATAAAGCAGCTAACCGAAGCTTCATAATTTTCCTTGACAGAATGAAGTCTTCTGTTTCGTTCTTTCCAAATGTGATATATGAAGCTGTTGAGAGTTAGTTTCCTAATGGAATTAACAACACCATCACCGGTAAAATGTTCACCGCACAATTTCAATTCTTTCTCCTAATTCAGAATGCAAGATCTAGAATAACCAAGTTTTATCATCAGACCTTGCCAAATGACAGAAGAAAACGTGCATTTACCAAAAAAGATGATAATTATCTTTAGGGGCCTCATTGCAAAAAAGACAAACTGGGTCAGAAATAACACCCCATCACAAAACTCTGTATCTAGTTTTGAGTCTATTGTGCATATCTAACCAACCAATGAAAGAGTGACGAGGAATGAGACCCTTAAACCACACTAATCGATACCACTCCATGTCAGGCCTAGATAAAGTGATAGCATCATAAATACACTTCATAGAAAAGGTACCTGAGCAGCTAGCTTTCCATACTTTAACGTCATTTTCTAAAAAAATTAACTTCAACCTCTCTAATCTGATTACAGAAGTCTTCATTAAATCCAGCAACATTTGTATAAAAAACCCAGCCGTGAACATTAATAAAATCAGCAACATAGTGTTTACCGTACTGACTTACAACATGAATACTTGAAACAAGAGCCCAATCACATAGCCTACCCTTAGGGTGCCATAAATCAAACAAGAAGCTAGTGCTTTGACCATTACCTAAAAAGGTATGGCATCTTCTCTACAGCTCAAAATTTTACGCCAACTCTATGAGCAGTCTTGGGAAATAAACATGCTCCAAAAGTCTTTTTGCTTAATGAGATTAGCTTTAACCCATTGGGTCCACAAAGTATCTTTCCCAGAGTAAAGATCCCAGATATGTCAGAGATTAGCAACAATGTTAGTGCACTCTAGATTCTTAATGCCTAATCCTCCTTAAGAGAAAGGGAGACAAATCTGAAGCCAGCTAATTGGGTTATTCTTTTTATTCATGTCTGGATCATCCCATAAAAATCATTTGAAGATCGAATTAAGCTCTTTGATAACTCTTTTAGGTAAAATGAAACAAGAAAACCAGAAGTATATCATGCCACTTAACACAGCTTTAATAAGAAGCAACCTACCAGCATAAGTTGAAAATATAGCTTTCCAAGACTTAACTCGTTTAATGACTTTAGCAATTAGGGGAAGACAATCAATGTAAGACAACTTAGTAGAAATCAGAGGGATACCTAAGTATCTCACAGGTAATAAGCCTTCAGAGCAACCAAAGCAGCATAAAATTTCAATAAGAATTTCCCTACTAACTCCAGAATGAAAGAGGGAGGTTTTATGGATACTCACCTCAAGGCTAGAGAAAGAGCTGAACTGCATAAGAGCTTGATGAATAGAAGAAGCATCTTCTACATACCCTTTGAAGAAGACCATAACGTCATCGGCAAAGCAAAGATGGGCAAGCTTAGTAGATTTGCACTTAGGGTGAAAACCAAAGTTGCCATGCTGAACTTGTTTAAGAAGGATGGCACCAAAAACTTCCATAACAATAATAAAAAAGATAAGAAGAAAGCGGACAACCTTGCCGCAGACCTCTACTAGCACCAAAAAAATCCATAAGGAGAGCCATTAATCATAACAGAAAACCGAGAGGAGGAGATACAAAGAAAAATCCAGTGAATAAACAAATCAGGGAAACCAAACATTTTCATAGCCTTAGTAACAACATCCCAGCTAACAGATTCATAATCTTTACAAAGATCAATCTTCAAAGCGCATTTAGCTGATCTATTTTTCCTATGGTAATTTCTAACTAGCTCATGAGCAAGTAAAACATTATCTTGAATACCTCTTCCTAATATGAACGCAGATTGATTTGGACTAATAATATCACTCATGACTCGTTTCATTCTAAGGGCCATGATCTTAGCAATGTATTTGTAAATTACGTTGCATCAAGATATAGACCTATAATCATTCACAAAGGAGGCATTATTATATTTGGAAACTAGGGTGTTGAAAGTACAATTAACTTCATGAAGTAATTTACCACTCTTGAAGAAATTTTGGATGGCTTTAACAAAATCATCCCCAACAACATCCCACGCAGCTTTAAAGAATTGGCTAGAAAAGCCATCAGGCCCAGGAGACTTACCAGGATCAATAGAATACAAAGCATGGACCACCTCATCTCTGCTAACAGGGCAAGTTAGCATATCAGTATCAACACCACTAAGAACCTTTGCAAACTGGATACCATCCAAAACAACATCAGTATCACATGTACCAGAGGTATTGTTGAAAAAAGAAGAATAAAAGTCAACACACTCATGAGCTATAAACTTGTCATCTTCAAGCTTAATACCAGTTCCAGATAAAAGAGTGAGAATATTGTTTCTAGAACGCCTTTCTTTGATGGATTTATGAAAAAAATTATTGTTAGACTCCATCCACTTCACTTTAGATTGTTGTTTGGCCATAGAAGCATCATACCTAGATAGTCTAGTATATGCCTTGACAGCTTCTCTTTCATAACTAGCAGTAACACTACATAAAGGATTAGACTGCACTTGAGCTTGGAGATCAAACATAGATTTCTTAGCTTCCAGAGTTTGAAGAGATATATTACCAAATTTCCTCTTTCTTAAATCAATCATAGCTTTTTTAACTCTTTTCAGTTTAGTAACTAGAACCAACATAGGATCCCTTCTAGGAGAAGTCCATTCATGTCGAACAATATCAATAAAATCAGGGTCTTCAGACAAGAAATTACAAAAACAAAAAGGAGGAGGGTCATGGGCTCTATCCTCAAAAATAGAAACAACACTTGGGTTGTGGTCAGAAATACTAGGAAGCAAAATTCAGTAATGGAATCTTGAAAATCTATAATCCATTCAAAGTTAACTAAGACCCTATCAAGCTGCAGCCACCCTATCTTCACCTTGTTGATGATTACTCCAAGTGAAAAAACAACCTAAAATGGAGAGGTCAAACATATGAGCATTCTGGGTATAATCCCAAAAATATGAATATTTAGAAGCAATAACAGGGGCTCGACTAGATTTATCATTAACATCTAGGATAAAATTGAAATCCCCTTAGATAATCCAAGGGAGCTTGTTAACAGAAGCAAAATATTCAATGTCAGCCCATAAAGAACATCTAACTAAAGCATCATTATCACCATACACAAATGAAATAATGCATTTTTTATTAGAAGAAAGTAAAACTTCAAGATTTTTTTTTTTAGCAGAACTGTGAATAAGAAAAACAGTCATCTCATAAGGATCCCATCCTATCCAGACTCTTCTTAAATTATAATGGATATAATTGTCTAAAAACCTCCAAGTAGGTCTTATTCTACGTCTAATGCTATCACAATTAACACCTTGAACATGTGTCTCAACTAGGCCAACAAGAGACAAATTATTATCACTAATAT
Source organism: Papaver atlanticum (assembly GCA_023531105.1). Classification (NCBI taxonomy): domain Eukaryota; kingdom Viridiplantae; phylum Streptophyta; class Magnoliopsida; order Ranunculales; family Papaveraceae; genus Papaver; species Papaver atlanticum. The sequence continues at coordinate 1,838,588 of JAJJMB010014886.1, forward strand.
AATTACTAACTTCTCTTTGTTTCAGGGGATCATTTAGACCTCTAATGTTCCAACATCCGAACTTAATCATTATTAAGAGCAATAGGGTGAACCTTCCTATTATTCTTACCAGACTTCTTATTGTACACAATCTTCAGAGGTACTTTTGATGCATGATAGACGCATTTATGTGTCTATTTTCATCTCTATTGTGTATATTGTTAGTACCCATTTGTGTACTTATTATGGTGTTTTATGTGTTTGTAGGTATTTTTGGGCAATAAACATTTTTGGAAAAATCGGCTCGAAAAGTTGTCTAAAGGCACCCAAGGGACATTTGTTATTCGGAATCCAGCAGCGGATAAGGGGCACCCCCTTCTCCTTCACGTTCAAAAACAAAAAAAAGCGGCAAAATTATGTTTATCCCTGGCAGATTTTCAATCAGATTTTTGGAGTCATTTCAGAGAGACTAAAGGGATGGATTGGGATCATTCCTAGGACCCATATAAACGTGGTATGGTCTTTGGTTTCGACCAGAATTGGCTAGAATTCAAAATTAGATGTGCAAAATTAGATAATTTTTTGATCCTTGGAGCTGATTTTTAAGATACTTGTCCAAATTACCTTTTTATTACCTTTTAGGCACGCCAGCTTTTACGCTTGTGGTCGGAACCATATGATAAGAAAATACAGGCGTTGCTTGTATTTGCTTATCATGTTTAACGGCATAAAACATTATAACTTATACAGATTCTTGTTCTTAACACAGTAGTTTCTACTTGTTACCATCTCAAACAAGGGACATGTGGCGCTCTGAATACCATTATCTTTAGACCATGGGATTTGGGCATTAGGGTTCTACTTCCAAATAAAGTAGTTTAGCAAAAGAGATTAAATTTTCCCTCGTTCATTTTCACCTTAACTCATTAAATTATGTAAGTTAAATTTTGTTTTTTTGGTCTTTTACCTAAAAACATTCGATAGCAACATCACACTTCTCGCCCCTTAGAGCAAGGGAAGTGTGGTGGAAAATGAGAAAATATTCTTATTGCCACCCCTTCAGGATGCTCAAATGTGTAAAAAGGATAGAGTGTTTTCCCATTGAATCTCAAGTTCAACCGATCGGTTCAACTTGGTACGATCGACTCAACCTCATCCGGTGAGCTACCCCTTTGACGATGCTCATAAAACTCTTGGATGATCGGATTAACCTAAGCCGGTAGCATTTATTTCAACTAACAACTATAATTCCATCATCTATAAATTTAACTCTTTTCGCTTCCAAAATCACTGATAGTTTCCAACAAATTTATTCTAATATCACTTTAATCATGAAAAGTAGCTCCAAGAGTTCGCGTTCCTAAGTATACTCAAGTATAAGTTTCACGTATTTATAGAGCTTATGTTTTGCAAACAATGGAAGCTATCCATAATGATCTAGCTGTAACGAATCGTGTTTTTGGCATATTGATATGTTGTGCAAAGAAATGGGGAGCCCTAAAATGCATGCATAACGACGAAGGATTTTCGTCTCATTTTAAACAATTAATAATGAAGTCACACAATTTATAGTTCTAGTAATGCATACTACCAACAATAGATTAAACGATGAAACTGTTGAGGAAGTGGTATGACAAAAATTAAACCTTATTACTAGGACCCTGAATTAGTTTGTTAACTTATTTTGATACTTTATTTTTAATTTTTATTTTGTCAAATTGCAGGTACAAAGAACTCTACAGGCGTGACAGTTATCTGACGAAAACCTATCGCTTACATTGCTTGTTCGACATCCTTACGGTGCTTTACATATGCAATCACTTTTTGTTGCAGGATGCTCAACACCTCCGGATGAATGAGGACTTTGACTCACGAGTTATAATTTAGTTCGGGTTATTACAATGGATTAGTCTTATGTAAGATTTAGTTTATGTATTTGTGGTTACCTTTAATTCAATATGCTTTTATTTAACATAAGATAAGTCCAAATTAGTATTGATAGCATAATAGTATACAGACAAGGATATTTTCATTGATTAAACATAGCACAACATAACATTTAACCTAAAACATATAGCGACGCTTAATTATTCCACTCCAAAGTACTCCACTCGAACATTTGACACATAACATATTTCCCGAAATGATTTCTATATGTGTATTGAAAACACAAGGGGTACCAAAATACACCACCAACTTTTTTGTAGGCAACCTGTATGGACAAAACCTAAATACAATTCCGAGAGTTCAACTTAATGAATCTCAATCGAGGAATAATATTCAGAGTTATATCTTTATCTCACAATCAGAAAGTTTACAGAGACTAGTCCGTGAACCTGATTTACGTGTGAGGGTACTTGGGTGATACCAAAGATCAATTTCCAAGTAATCAATAAAGTCGTATCAAACAAAAAAGGATGGATGTATCTACTTTGATTGATTTATGTACAACCTGTGATATTTCAATTATAAAGATAAACAATATAATGCGGAAAAGAAATAACACAGACACCAGAAATTTTGTTAACGAGAAAACCGCAAATGCAGAAAAATCCAGGGACCTAGTCCAGATTGAACACCAAACTGTATCGAGCCGCTAAACACACTAGCCTACTACCAATTAACTTCAGACTTGTTAGAGCATAGCTCGGTTGAACCCACCAGGCGTCGGTATATCAAGTTTGGTTGTCATATTTTAGTGAATCAAAACTCAATTTAAGAGTCGCTTGATTATGTACTAGAGACAACTTCGTATAGGTTAGGATAGAAAGATTAGGATAATGAGACATACAACTAGAAGACTTGAAGAATGTGAAGAAGTAACAAGCTACATCGACGACATCATCCTTCCTCTTGAGGTTAGTAATATTTTGAGTTTAACTGTTTCATTCCCAACATATCTTTCAAGTCATGCTATATTGAAAACATAACTGCGAAGATGTGAATGATTATACTCTAGTAGACATAGTGTTAAGGAATTATAATACGAAGTATAACGCTTATTTTTTGAACTTCGTATGTAATACATCGACATAATCGTATGAATGCTATTGTGATTATGTGTATGGGTATGGGTGAATATTTCATCCTAGGAAACAATGTTTACATTTGTTTAAAGGAATTACATTCATGAACTTGTTTTATGAATCAAAAGGGAAATCGCTAGGCTTATTGGAATTGTTATTCATTGCATATATTTGGATTACCAATATGTGTGAGTTATTAGAACCGATCATAACTCGTTATGTATCTTGGTAAAACTAGTCACAATGCCTGACTTATGTATTGGTATGACTTTTATTAGTGTAACTGATCTTAAGTAATCACCTAAGATGGTATGATCGATATTCGTAGTTGGTGTGACCGATCCTAGCAATTGGTGTAACCGATCCTAGTAATTGGTGTGACCGATCACAAATGAATGTGTAATCGATCCTTGTAATTGGTGTAACCGGTCCTGGTAATTGGTGTAACAGATCCTAGTAACTGGTGTGACCGATCACAAGAATTACCATGAGAATATGGTAACCGGTCCTGGTAATTGATGTAACCGATCCTGATAACTGATGTAACCGGTCCAAGTAACCATATTAAGGTAGAACCAATCCTTGTGTTTGGTAGAACCGTAAACCCATGATTAGTGTATTGATATTTGATCAATCACATAGTTCTTGGAAATCAGATGAACTAGTTCTAAACTTGTTTGGAAGTGTGGTATAATCGGTTCCAAGATTGTAAATATGAAAAAGGATTTACAAAGAAATAAGATGTCGACATACTTTTAACATGTTCAGTAACTCTTATCTTTTATTGTTCAAAGATATTCCTTAATAACTCAAGGAGATCCCGGACCGAAATAAGTTGAGAATCTTTTAATTAAGGTTGTTAATTTTATATGCTTTTAATTACCAGCAATTAAAATGCATATCTCTAGAAAATAAAAATTAATAATGTGCATTTAATAATTGGAGATTTTCTAGTAGGATTTCGGTTATTTTTGGACAGAGCATTTCTAGGAATTATGAAAACCGATTTGGAAATATATTGCATATCTTCAGAATATTTCGGTTTTGGAAATTCCTTGGTATCCAAACTTCCTTGTTCTATAAATACCCAAGTTTGCATTTCGAGCAAACTATCCTAAGAGCCAGCAAAACTACCTTATTGTGTTGTTACTGGTGGAGCCGTCTATTCGGAGAGGAAGGTACCCTAATTAGGCGAAATTTCTTACAACCGCTCGTTTAAAGATTTCTGTGGGATCAAGAATCTCTACGAGTACCGTTGGTGGGAAACTAGATAATTGCAGTATTATTAGTTTTCGATTTGATTTGATTGACGAACAGTTGTTGAACTTTGATTGCACCTAGTTTCTTTATTCTTGAGAATCTTCTATTCTGATATAAGATTCACTCAAACTAGATCGAAGTGTCGACGGGATATTTAGAACTGTTTGTAGATCTACAGACGTCTTGTGATAATCCATTGTTAACAGACTTCGTTCTGTCCGTGATTGATCACAAGAGATTCAAGTTGTGGTGTGCAGGTGTTTATTGAAGATTTAAGAAGATTTGAAGACAAAGAAGATTTCTTATTGGTTTCATAATCTTTGGTGTGCACAAAACTTGATCGTCTGGGATCCAACTATAATCAGTTTATCATTGATAGATTTAATTGATTAGTTGCGTAGATTGGCATCAGTATTTAGTATCTTGGTAAATCCTATTATTGATTGCAAAATCTAAACACAATTACTTTGGTAGTTATTATTTAGATAGATCTAAACCCGACAAAGGAGTTTATTGGATTAAACAGAAGAGCCTTTGTCTAACTCATATCACTGAGATTGAATAGAGTTGTTACCGAACAGATTTGTTGTTCCTTTACTGTTTGGAATACGAACCAAAGGAATTGTTCCAGTGCGTGCACTTATTGAATGTCGGAAGCGCAGGGATACTAAAGAAACTAGGTGAACTATAGGTTTAGTTGCCTGGTCTCAACTATACGAAGTTGGTGTGATTTTTGTATAGCGGCTTAATTCTGAGAGTATTCAATTCTGGACTCGGTCCCGGGGGTTTTATGCATTTGCGGTTTCCTCGTTAACAAAATCTTGCTGTGTCATTTACTTTTGTTTTCCGCAATTATAATTGTTGTTATTATAATTTAAAGTAAATTACACAAACGTTAACTCCGTATTACTTGATAGTGATCCTATAGAGTTTGGTTAAGTACGAACCTATTATCAAGTAATCACACTTTGATTGTTGTATTGTCTCGATCTCGTATCCATAGACGATCACACAAAGTGTGAATACCGATTCATTGTATTGTCTCAACTCAGTCCATAGACAATCACTTTCGGTAAGATGACTTATTGGTGGAAAAGTTTTAGATTGAGGTATATTTGGGTACCCTCGTCTTTTCAATTGGTATCAGAGCAGGCAAACACGAAAAGATCTAAAAATCTGTTTTTGGTGGGATCCAACCTATAAGAATTGAATCTAATGGGTGATTCAGTTAACGTGGAGAAAGAAGATGATATACTTCAGAAAGACTATTTGTTTTCAAAACCTGGTAAACAGCTCAGCTCTGTTAGTTCTTTGATTGGACACAACTCAGGAAATATTAATCATATTGGATAAATAAGAAAACAAATACTTGGGTCTGACAGGTCAGACTCAGATGACAGTGATGAGATTAAATTTTTCATAAAGCTTGCTGAAAAATATAATCTAAAGGATAATATTTATTATCCATCTGTCGAAAGAATCATCAGAGAATCTCTAATAAAAACTAGGTTGCATGAAGAAGCTGTCTCTTAAGAAATTCTTGAAGTTCATGAACCTCATGATATGATGATTATTACATCTAGCCTATATCAAGATGAAAATGTTGCTCCATTTTCTCTTGAAACTGAATCTGAAGGATTTGACCATAATCAAATCAGAAAAAATCTATTAGTTAAGAAAAGGATGTGTAATTCCCAGAATCTCTTAGCTAATAAACGACATCCTGATTCCAATAGTCTAATCACTTGCTAGAATCAAGAGAGATGTGTTTCAAGGAATAATCCGATAGCTGATATCTGGTCAAACACAACATTTGACAAGGATTATCCTACTGACTATGGCAACATTCAGCAGAAATGCACTCAAACAAATGATTTCAAATCATGCTATTTTGCTGTTGATCAACTTTCTAAATCAGAATTAAGGAAACAATCTCATCAAAAGATGATGTCATATTCCAAGATTTTTTTGGACGATATAAGAGCTCTACTCAATTCATGTCTCAAAAGAATTCTTGACACACTTATGATCCTTCTATTGCATAAAATCACTCAAGTTGTGACTTAAAGGAAAAAGACTATTCTTGGAATAGCTTCAGAAAGAAAGATATTCAAAAACATCATGATAGATCATGTTCCAAACACGAGGATGAGCAATCAAGTGCTCACTTCAACAGTTAAGTTTGTTGATCGGATTTTCCCATCTAGTGCTCGATTCAAATAAATGGGAAAATCTTAAAAGAGCACTGGAATATGAGAAAAGTATATTTCTGTACTCTATATCATGAACATCTAAAGTATGTTTCTAGTTTTGGAATACTTTTTTCTATTCTTAGAAGAATACTTTCTATCTTAGGAAAGTTCATGACAAAAATTGTGTAAAATATATTCGGACCCTCTTAATCATACTGTTTCGGAAAACCTTCTATGTTATTTCCGAAAGTATATATGTTCACGATTTTTATCAAATAAAATACCTTGATTAGGTGTCTCAAAACTTGGAAACCAAGTTCGATTTGATATATATAAAACATCTTAAGAACCGATTCTCCCCTTCTTGTTTTGTCTACGGTTAAAGATGGGTGAAGATACTATTGATATCAATTCAAAATTACAGAAGCTTGAAACATGTCCTCCCACTGAGATTCAGTGCTACTACTCAAGGGAGCATAAGAAGAATCACTTATCACTTGATCTCATGTTATATTTAATGAGAGATTTTGAGATTGCTCGAGAACAATTGGAAGCTTCTTAAAAGAATGAGAAGTGGCTTGAGTCAAAACTTTTGAAGTTGATTGTGGAAGTGAATCTTTTGAAACAAAGACTCAACCTCCTGAAAGAAAAGAGAAGACTCAAGAATCAGTGCTCTGAAGAATCTTCAATGAATAATAAGAGCACTTCTAGAGATTAAGTTATTTGCTGTAATACTTAATCCAAACAAAATAGGCATCAGTTTTATTTTTGTTTCAATTATTGTGTAAGGTCTATTGCTGAATAAAACTATCTATTATTTATGAATAAAATTATTATTTTATAATTTTTCTTGTGATAGTTTTTCGATTACATAGCCTGTGCTTAAATGCTTTATATTATTGCTATGTGTTATGTGATGTTTGATTTCGGTTTTCTTAACCTTTATATTCGATCTCATATGATGTGTGTACCCTTATGGTTTGTGTGGCTTTTTGATTTAGCGGGATTAAGTTCTAGCCAATGTTGGTAGGCTTTATCAAAGGATCATAAGGTGTTCTGATTTAAACTCATATGTGAAAAAGTCACAATATGTTGAATCTTTGTGTTTAACATAAAAGCATATGTGTTTCGGGGTTTTCAACTTTTGCTATGCATTAGTTAAAACTGTTTCAACCTTTCTCTAGTAAAGGTTGCTTTTGTTGTTATTCTTTTGTTCTTGCGAGAGGATGACAACACAATGGAGGAGAGTTCTAACTTGAACTTGCGCTTAATGATATATCTTTATGGGGAGAAGAGGATGCAGAACTTGAGGTAACGAATTTGTTAGTTAATCGTTTTCCTGTTTAAGAAAAGCTTGAGTTTATTGCATATATTTTGCTTTTTCTTAACAAAATTCGGTACAATTGATGTTGATTCCATTATGTGTGTATGGATGTATGTGTATGTGTGATTCAATTGTTTCCGGTTAATAAAAACTAGTTTGATATCTTTCTTTATTGTTTGGTATCAATTGTTTTAGACTTAATGAAATTTCGGTGCAATTGCGGTGCTTTAATGTCCATGTTTGTTTCAATTGCTTCCAGTTAAGAAAAATAATTGTGCAAGTTGATTTATTTGGTTTGTACGAATTATTTATGGCTTAACAAAATACGGGATCATTTTTTTAGTCCAATTAGATTCCGGATAAGAGAAACTAAGTTAATTCTGATCTTAGTTAGACTTATCAAAAGTAAAGGATTTGGTTATTCAAGTTTAATCGAATGCCTTGACAAGAAATATTAGTTAACTAACCTAGTATTTGTCTCGTCTAAAGTGAAAGGTCTAAGTTATTATCTGAATAATTAGTGCCCGATGAGAAAAATAAAGTTAATTTTGATCTTTATTTTGGTCTTATCGAAATAAGCGATTGTACTTGTGCAATCGGTTTAGCAAGGGAACTAAGTTTCTTAGTCAATTTGTTAAACTATTAGGGAAAATTGCTTCGGGAAATTGTTTCCTTGATAACATATCAAAACCAAATTACTTGTAGTTTCGGTTTTGGTATTGGTTATCTAAAATGGTATGTAGAACCTTCGTGCTTAACTCTTATAGGTTGTACAATTCTTTTAGATTGTAAGATCCTTTCGGTTTTGGTATTTTCTCGGACCTTTGTCATTTTGTGACAAAAAGGGGGAGAAATATATGGAGAAAAAAAGTGATTTGTAATCACTAAGGAAAGGACAATTGTGCTTAAACGTTATATCTAACGAAAGAGTAAAGCATTGACTAAGGGGGAGAAACATATCATATGTTGATTGTAGTTATTTGGACTACAAAAGAGAAATAACAAAGATGCGCGGATTGAAAATCTACCTATCTTACCTTTAGGGGGAGTATTAGCTTTGTTATTTAAATGTCAACAACGACATTTATAGATTGAATATATGCAGGGTATTGTGCCGTTGAAACTTGGAATCAAGCGTATGTATAATGAATTTTTGTAATTTGTTTATCCATATGATTGTAAGAGTTTTGTCACTAAAATTGACAAAGGGGGAGATTGTTAGAGCATAGCTCGGTTGAACCCACCAAGCATTGGTATGTCAAGTTTGGTTGTCATATTTTAGTGAATCAAAACTCAATTTAAGAGTCGCTTGATTATGTACTAGAGACAACTTCGTATAGGTTAGGATATAAAGATTAGGATAATGAGACATACAAGTATTTCTCGAAGACTTGAAGAATGTGAAGAGGTAACAAGCTACATCGACGACATCATCCTTCCTCTTGAGGTTAGTAATATTTTGACTTGAATAGTTTCATTCCCAACGTATCTTTCAAGTCGTGCTATATTGAAAACATAACTGCGAAGCTGTGAATGATCATACTCTAGTAGACATAGTGTTAAGGAATTATAATACGAAGTATAACGCTTATCTTTTGAACTTCGTATATAAGACATCGACATAATCATATGAATGCTATTGTGATTATGTGTATGGGTATGGGTGAATATTTCGTCCTAGGAAACAATGTTTACATTTGTTTAAAGGAAGTACATTCATGAACTTGTTTAATGAATCGAAAGGGAAATCGCTAGGCTTATTGGTATTTTTATTCATTGCATATCTTTGGATTACCAATATGTGTGAGTTAGTAGAACCGATCATAACTTGTTATGTATCTTGGTAAAACTAGTCACAATACCTGACTTATGTATTGGTATGACTTTTATTAGTGTAACCGATCCTAAGTAATCACCTAAGATGGTATGATCAATATTTGTAATTGGTGTGACCGATCCTAGTAATTGGAATAACCGATCCTAGTAATTGGTGTGACCGATCACAAAAGAGTGTGTAATCGATCCTTGTAATTGGTGTAACCGGTCCTGGTAATTGATGTAACCGATCCTGGTAACTGGTGTGACCGATCACAAGTAATACCATGAGAATATGGCAACCGGTCCTGGTAATTGATGTAACCTATCTGGTAACCGGTCCTAGTAACCATATTAAGGTAGAACCGATCCTTGTGTTTGGTAGAACCGTAAACCCATGATCAATGTATTGATATTTGATCAATCACATAGTTCTTGGAAATCAGATGAACCAGTTCTAAACTTGTTTAGAAGTGTGGTATAATCGGTTCCAAGATTGTCAATATGAAAAAGGATTTACAAAGAAATAAGATGTCGACATACTTTGAACATGTTCAGTAACTCTTATCTTTTATTGTTCAAAGATATTCCTTAATAACTAAGGAGATCCCGGACCGAAATAAGTTGAGAATCTTTTAATTAAGGTTGTTAATTTTATATGCTTTTCATTACCAGCAATTAAAATGCATATCTCTTGAAAATAAAAATTGGTAATGTGCATTTACTAATTGGAGATTTTCTAGTAGGATTTTGGTTATTTTTGGACAGAGCATTTCTAGGAATTATGAAAACCGATTTGGAAATATATTTACATATCTTGAGAATATTCGATTTTGGAAATTCCTTGGTGTCCAAACTTACTTGGTCTATAAATACCCAAGTTTGCATTTCGAGCATACTATCCTAAGAGCCAGCAAAACTACCTGTTGTGTTGTTACTGGTGGAGTCGTCTATTCAGAGAGGAAAGTACCCTAATTAAGCGAAATCTCTTACGACCGCTTGGTTAAAGATTTCCTTGGGATCAAGAAGCTCTACGGGTACCGTTGGTGGGAAACTAGATAATTGCAGTATTATTAGTTTTCGATTTTATTTGTTGACTAACGGTTGTTGAACTTTGATTGCACCTAGTTTGTTTATTCTTGAGAATCTTCTCTTCTGATATAATATTCACTCAAACTAGATCGAAGTGTCGACGGAATCTTTAGAATTGTTTGTAGATCTAAATACATCTTATAATAATCTATTGTTAACAGACTCCGTTTTGTGCGTGATCGATCACAAGAGATTCAAGTTGTAGTGTGCAGGTGTTTATTAAAGATTAAAGAATATTTGAAGACAAAGAAGATTTCTTATTGGTTTCATAATCTTTGGTGTGCACAAAACTTGATCGGCTGAGATCCAACTATAATCGGTTTATCTTTGATAGATTTGATTGATTAGTTGCGTAGATCGGCATCAGTATTTAGTATCTTGGTAGATCCTATTATTGATTGCAAAATCTAATCTCTACTGCTTCGGTAGTTGTTGATTAGATAGATCTAAACCCGACAAAGGAGTTTATTGGATTAAACAGCAGAACCTTTGTCTAACTCATATCACTTAGATTGAATAGGGTTGTTATAGAACAGATTTGTTATTCCTTTACTGTTTGGAATACGAACCAAAGGAATTGTTCCAGTGCGTGCACTTATTGAATGTCGGAAGCGCAGGGATACTGAAGAAACTAGGTGAACTATAAGTTTAGTAGCTTGGTCTCAACTATACGAAGTTGGTGTGATTTTGTATAGCGGCTTATTCTGGATTTGTGGTTTCCTCGTTAACAAAATCTTGCTGTGTCATTTAATTTTGTTTTCCGCAATTATAATTGTTATTATTATAATTTAAAGTAAATTACACAAACGTTAGCTCCGTATTACTTGATATTGATCCTATAGAGTTTGGTTAAGTCTGAACCTATTATCAAGTAATCACTCTTTGATTGTTGTATTGTCTCGATCTCGTATCCATAGACGATCACACAAAGTGTGAATACCGATTCGTTTTATTGTCTCGACTCAGTCAATAGAAAATCACTTTCTGTAAGAGGACTTATAGGTGGAAAAGTTTTAGATTGAGGTATATTTGGGTACCCTCGTGTTTTCAAGACTGGAATATAGTTGACACCGAATAAAACCCTAACAATAATTAAGTTACAGTTGCGCTCCTTACGCCTCTTGTGTCCCAGCAGGACTCCGCGCAAATGATTCCCTTAGTTGGTGTCCTTTACAGCCTAAGAGTTTCTTCAACTCAATGGAAGACTTTAAACCAATCTACCTCCCACAGATAAGCCTATATATGCGATTTCCTTTTTTATCGTAGATCAAGGTGAGACAGGAAATCGATAGCAATAGACAAATTCTAGTTAACCTCAAAATACGGACTTATGCTACCCAAAGTGCATCTTGGATTATTATTCACCTCACAAGTACTAAACTTGTGGAATCAACAATGTCTGAGACGAAAAGAACTTTGATGATTTTTATCTATCTTGAATGATGGAGAAATCTCAACAATCAAACAAGATCATGATACTTGAGCTATTAAGATAACTAATAAGTGGACCTGGCTTCACGAATCCCTATTAAGTCTTTTTTGTCGTTAAACCCTAGAAGGGTTTTAAGAAGAGGATGACTCCAGTTTTACAACTAGGACACACAAAGAAATAGTGTCGGGATTCAATGATCCCAGTTATTTGAGGTTCCCCTTTTATAGACTTTCAAAGCATAGGTTGCTATAGGTTTAAGCTAAGATAGCTTTGGAACCAAGCAAACAATATCCACCGTTAGACGAATCTTTGAATCTGATTAACATAACAAGATATACACTCTGGTTAAGATGAACCGTAACCGAACCATGTACAAAATACCACGCTCATGAATGGTTAGTTGAAACTAGCCAACTGAACTATAAGCTTAAACATTTTCATAAACAATTTAAACTTTAACTTGAGTCACAGTTATGTGATCAAATATGTCTATAGTGCCTTTAGAGATTATTCAAATGCTAATTATCTCTGAGAAATAATTTTATGTGCATTTGAATTTAATCAACATGGTAAGTAGATGTACAAGGTACAAATACTCAACCTGTTCGTGAACATTAAGTCAAAGTACGTAACCGATATATATACCTTATGACATTACCGAGTTCCGGAGTTCATAGAACTTTTCCTGTACGTGTAGTGGTATATATGGATACCTTAAGACAATAAACATTTCTGGAGTTCACAGAACTTTTCTGGTACGTGTTTCGGTATGGAAACCAAACTGGTTCCGGGACCAACATTTTTTTCTAGTACGCGTACTGGTTTGCGTACCAATCCGGGTTCACGAGTTCATAGAACTTTTAAGGTGTGCATACTCATACGCGTACCAAAAATTCATTTGTCGACATATAGCTACTCCATTACGTGTACTGAGTACATGTATTACGACTTCAGACCTATAACAGTTTCTCAGTTTTTAAGACTGATATATACTGTCTTGTATCCGAATTTAAAGTAGTTCTATATTTATCTCTAAATTGATTCGAAACATTCCCGAATAACATCAATGACACATATCACTGTTTCAGGCTATTTTTGAATGATAATTCTTGAGTCACTATTTAGATTACGAACAATAAATTGTTCTTAACCGAAATTTATCAAGTATGAACAAATGTTCATTAAGCTTAGTCATATATATCAAGAACTTTAGTTCTCAAAATTCTTGATATGCTTACGATAGTCTAATTAGTTACGTGATAACATATCATAGATAGAAAGATGAATATAACTTGAGATATAGGTGGTTCAGTCTTCACTTACCTTTTGTTGAAGAAGTTCTCCAAAATATTCGGTTGATCTTCGCCTTCAAATGGTAGAACGCAATGATGATGGCCGTGATGTCTGTTTTTCAACTACATCTTCTATTTTAATTCGAAACTTAACTAATTGTAGACTAAAAATCAAGATATAGTTCTGACAACTAAATTTGACAACAAGCTTGAGATAGCAACACTTGTGAGTTTGACCGAGTAATGCTCTAACAATCTACCCCTTTGTCAATTTTAGTGACAAATCTATCAATACATATGGATAAAAAATAAAGCTTCAAAAAGTCCTTGAATCCATGATGCCTTGATTTCCTATGTTTCTTCAACTCTTTGAACTCTTCGTTACTTCAAGTTGCAATAATTCTGAACATGTTCAACTCAGCATCGTTGTTGTTGAAGATCCGTATCCATAGAGGGAACAACTTTGAAAAAAATTATTCCCAATCGTCGTTACACATAAACATAGTATTATTATTTTCTCCAAAGCCCAATTCTATCACAACTTTGAAGTAATACTACGGTGATATGTTTCTCCCCCCTAATCAATACTTACATCTTTTGCATAATTAGTGAAACCTATAAATTATTGATTCACTACCCCTTACATAATGAACCGTAAACCATATGTATGTAGTGCGAAACTACTAATTTATTATCCCCTTTTTTGTCAATAAAAATTGGCAAAGGTATGAAAATCATTGGACCGTAATGAATTCAACCAAAAGATATTTAAAGACTTAAGGAAGTTATAGATGATACATAATAACATAGTTAATATGTAACTCCTCATATCAACTTTATTTAGATGATATCACATAGTAAGAAAATACTTAGCGCTCATCTAAGAGATTTAAGATACAAGCATCCCTTGTAAATTCCACAGCCACACACCCCATAAAGATATAGCAATTAAGCACCAGTTTATTTAAGAATTTTCTCCCATTTGATGTCATTCCCAAGAGAACAACATGAGTGACCTTTCTTTGAAAAAGAAGGATTTTGTCGGACATTAACAAATCACATGGATTTGTATCCTGAACATCAACTTAAATTAATCTCAACGCCAGTTATGAACAAGGAGATGATTTTAATCGGTATGAGTCAACATAAGAAAATCTTACGGGGTGTATAGTGCAGTAATAACACAGAAGTGTGATCACGAGTAGATCAATACTGCGAGAAAATTCTTAAAGAGTTTGTTCTATTTTCTGTTTATAAAAACATAATAAATTTAACTTCTGAGCATATATGAAATATTAGCTTGATTCAAAAAAAACGTAAAGGCACATATATTTCATAAGACTTTTGCAACAGTTAAACCAATAATGACTACATACTGAAAGTTCATCTTCCAAAAACTCTAGAATTTATTCTCAAAAGCAAGAATAAATTCTCACAAGAAGTTTCCTAGAAAAATTAAGAAAAATCCATAAAGGATTTAAACTTCATCTATTTCTTCATACCTTTCCATAACTCCATCGTAAAAACGTTTCGCTAATGTCCTTAATTCGCTTGACTGTTGAGAGGCCATGTTCGTGAGTTAAGACACCAACCTTCTGATTGACAATGCGAGCAAGTTTTCGAGCTTTTGTGTATTCATAAATCAGCTTCTTCTGGTTTCTTATCAGGACTTTTTGCTTTTTAGGTATTTTGGTTTGACCATCAATAAGATGATTTATTTGCAATTGAATATTTGCAATCTCAACCTTTGAATCATTCTGAGAATGATCCAGATCCATGATGGACTCTGCAACCCAGGAGTTTTGTTCTTTTCTCTCAGCCATCCTTTTCAACAGAGATCCTCGAAACGCACTTCTTTATTCTTTAACATCTTCTTTATCAAGATCAATAGTTTCATGAGATTTCTTTGAGCTTTCCATCCTTTTAGAGAATATAGGACTCAACTATTTGTTAGTTCAACATAGGTTTTTCAAACCAAATAGGAATCCTTAATTCTTTTATAGACGGCTTTATCTCTGAACCCTAGATGGATACGTGAACCGGTATGCAAACATTAGTTTGTGGACCGGGTTCGTGTACTTAGAGATTATAATGAGTATTCATCACAATACACTTTACTTAAATAGTAGTTGATTTCTTCAAGTGTCAATAATGTATTCTTAGCTCGATAAATAATGAATTCCGGATGGATACATCTTTAGAGAACATGAATTATTAACACTTACTTCCCAAGGAAAATAACAAAAGATCAATAAGACATTAAGGAGCCAAGATCAACTAAAATATCATATGTTACTTTGGTAGAAAGAGATTAAACTTAACTACATAAGACTTGAGAATTCCTCATCATTCATATCATAAATTGATATGAGTGCAGTCCTTGCAAATCTCAAGTTAGTTTCAAGGACTAATGTTGTACCGTTAGGTAGCAGAGTTAGACATAGTCTCACCAGGTGTGTCACAAAGTGATGCACTGAGATTTTTCATGTGACGATTTCTCATTTTTCTCCCCTTTTTTCTAGTTTGTTTCCTTATAGAAGATTCTGATGAGATTTCTTTTTTGTTAGACATATTGATGGCACTTGAAAGTTCTAAGGAGTTTTTTGAGGTAACCTCTTGAAATCCTTCTCAACGAATTAGAATCAGAGATCCAATTCTTTAAGGAAGAACTTCTTTTCGTATCCTCATTATCAGCAGGTCTGATACTAGTAGTATTGTGTGACACTACAGGGTGAGGATATCTAGACTTATGCAAATTCCGAGAGGATTTCTTGACATAAGGTCTTCAAATTTTCTATAACGTTAAGATCGATTAAAGATGCAGACATATTTTTCACTTCTTTAATTGCAAAAGTGAGCAATTTTTTTAAGTTTAATAATATGTTTTCTCTTCTGAAGAACCTTAATGAAATATGACCTTCTTCGCCGCAATGCGAAAAACTTCGTAAATTATCAGGAAACTTAGTCGGTTCATGATGTCTTTTGAAAGTGTTAGAGCACTGCTCATTCAAACTCGCAAGTGTTGCTATCTCAAGCTTGTTTGTCAAGTTTAGTGATCAAAACTATAAGTCTTGATTTCTAGTCTACTTATAGCCATGTCTCGGACTAGGATAGATTGTGTACTTGAGCTTTAGACTTTACGGCGTTCATCAATTGAAGACGATGAACTACTAAGGAGAGCTTGTAGAACTTCATCAACAAAAGGTATATGGATATGGAAACTCATCTATCACTCGGAAAGTCTATTTCTACTATATCTCCTATACTGAGACAAAAGTCGTATAGCTATATAGTATTCGATTATACACATTTGATATTTCGAGCTGAGTTTAACTCGCTTACATATTTATCGAAATATATGTTGGTCAGCTTTCACTCTAACCAAGTTCATCTTATGTTCTTGACGAAAGTCAAAAGATGATCATATGAAAATCGCCTTGTAAACATCTCATTTGATGTAGACTCGGAACGTTTCGTATTGATTATGTCAATCACTTGAAAATAGCTTTGATGCTAATAGTTTGTGAAAACAACTATTGTCATCCTCTAAGAATGTTTCAATGATTGAAATAGAGTTTAGAACACTTAACCATAATTGGATTGTAGACACAGTATGCGTACTTGCATATATGTTGATCCAAGACCGGTGTAGTATACATACCCGTATGCGTACTGGCAAGGTCAGGTAAAGTCCGGGAGCCTTGGTATGCGTACCCTTACGCGTACTGGCGAACTCAGTTGAAGTCCGGGAACTATTGTATGCGTACTCGTACGTGTACTGAATTCAACTGATGTTTTGGATGTGTGATAGTATGCGTACCCATTCGCGTACTGTCGGACACAGTCCAAGTACGGCTACTAAAGTATGTGTACCCGTTTTCATACTTGAGTGGGTTAAGTTCTAGAACCGATTGTGCCATGAACCAATACATTTATATAATTAGGAATGCAATCTTTTGCAAACCGTGGATATAATGTTCATGAATTGATTCGAGTGAATCAAAACGATTTTGCTTCAATTGTGTCTTGTATACTTCTATGAGAATACAAACAATTAAACAACTCTATAACTAGTTTCATTTGAGTCATTTGAACTAGTTGTGGTTAAGATGAATAAGGTTGATATGAAAGTGTTCATATGGCTAACTTCGGTTAACTATTGTTGAGCCAACCTAGTGTACACATTTAGGTACGGTTATACATATATAAATGAAGGTACATTTTATTTGTGTGTAACAAGATAAGACCATATAACGGTGGAGAGATATTGCTTTGGTTTCAAGTAGACTTAGCTTGGCTCTTAGATCAGGTTTCATCTAACGGTGAATATTTATTGCTTTGTTCCAAAGCTATAAAACCCTGATTTGAAGACTATATAAGGGAGAACTCTAGTAACTGGGAAACCTAATCCCCACACCTCATGTGTGATACTAGTTGCGACTAGAGTCGATTCTCCTTTAACCTTAGGTTTATTCCAAAACCCTGTAGGTTAACGACTTAAAGACTTCATTCGGATTGTGAAGCCAGACCCAACTATTTTCTCTGTAGTTGCGTGTTCTGATCTTACTTATACTATCGTGATTGAGTATTATCTTTTCTAAGATTTGCTTGAGATTTATCTCCGATAGGTAAGATTAAAAGAAGTCACAAACATCTTCATCTCATCGTTTGTGATTCCACAATATGTTGTTTCGCTTTCATACGATTAAGATTATTGTGAGGTGATTGATATTTCTAGGCTGTTCGTCGGGAATATAAGTCCGGTATATCAATTGGTTCCTATGCACCTTGATTTATCATAAGACAGAACAAAACTCATAGGCATTTCTGTGGGAGACAGATTTATCTATATCAATAGACTTTTCTGTGTGAGACATTTATCAAGTTTTCGACTTTGGGTCATAGCAACTCTTAGTTGTGGGTGAGATCAGGTAAGGGAATCAAGTGCGTAGAATCCTGCTGGGGTTCAGAGACGTAAGGAACGCAACTGTACCTTGATCAGTGTGAGATTGGTTAGGGCTCAACTACATTCTAGGCCGAAGTTCATTGGTAGTAGGCTAGTGTCTGTAGCGTCTTAATACAGTGTGGTGTTCAAAGATGGACTAGGTCCCCGGTTTTTTATGCATTTGCGGTTTCCTCGTTAACAAAATTTATGGTATCTGTGTTATTTTTTTTCCGCATTATATTTGTTTATATAATTGAAATATCACAGGTTGTGCGTTAAGTTCAATCAATTCTTGAATTCGGCCTTTGGGTTGTTGATTGAATTGATTGACACTTGGATATTGGTTATTGATATCATCCAAGTTATTTCTCTTATTCAATCGGGATTGCAAATTCCTATTTGTTTGATTGCAGATTGAATTGAGAAATCGAGATATAACTCTTTGATATACTTTTCTAAAGATTGAGTCTGACTATCTAGTTGATTCTCTTGAAAGTATATTGGAGTTTGTCCATACAGATTGCCAAAACGAAATATTGGGTGTGGTTGTTAGACCCCCGCTTTTTCAATTGGTATCAGAGCTGGCAAACACGTTTAAGACTTCATAAGTCTGTGTTTGTAGCAATCTAACTCTATGGACAGTAGTGTTATCTCCGATAAACGCATCACTAGAAGCAAAAGTTCTGTTTCTATGAAATCTATTAAAGGAAAAAGATTTATCAATCTCGAATATAAATGAACCTTGTGTTCTCACGAAACAGACTTGGATTGACAAGTGTTACCCGGATTACCTTACTGACGAGTCTGACTCTTAATTTGTAATTCATTAATGTTCAACTGGTCAATGAAGTTTAACCAATGGTGCAATGTTGTGCGTGTATCAATTTTAATGATGCATGGACACAGATATATGCACATAGGTTCAATCTTTGAAAATACTCATCTTGTAAATGAGAGTGCTTACTTAAACATATATATGGTATTTACTTAATCTTGTTCAGTGTAACACCGCTTAAGATTTGAGGTTGAACAATGTTCTTTTGTTAGTTGCATATTCTGGACAACAAGGATCCTAGTACTAAAAGTATATGTTATATTACTTAAATCTTGTTTTGTGTGAAATCTGACTATTTTCTTTTACTTGATCCGTGTTACTTGGTTAGTCTGAAAAGACAAAGTCACGTGTTTGTTTAGTTACTGATATACTTTTTGTTGTGTTTTTGGGTATATTTGCAATAATGTGGTTTCATTGTTGTTTAAATAATCATAGCAATCCTACATTAAATGCTTAAACTTCATCTTTTCATGGAATGTAAGCATTTGTCCCTGGTGATTTTGCATTTTTCAGAAGCATTTTTTATAAAAACTAAACAAATTGTTTCGTCTGTTGTAATAATACTTCATTACTTCCGATTACAGGCTCATCAGATCAGTCATTAAATGGATGTTGAAGGTCTAAAGAAGATGAACAAGGACAAAAAAATCATGCTTGAAGTCCCCTGGTTCAAAAGCTGAAAGTGTCAAATTGATGCGGCTGCAGATCAATTGCTTTCTCATTTGGATGGCCATTTCTGAAACATCCATAAGGTGCAGGTGCAAGTGCAAGGTTAACTTGCTGAATACTTGTGTAAATTCTTTGTAATGTATCATTGTTCAAATATGTTCTAATTGTAGTGATTGAAAATGATGAATAAAAGCAAATATCTGAATAAAAGAAATTTTGAAGTTGTTTTGGTTTTTTATTTAATAAAAGAAATTCTGAAGTTGCCTTGGTTTATTATTGTATTACTGATTAATACTCTACCAACACTTAATCATCTCAACTGGTAATGGTGAAACACTTAAGCAACTCAATTTGTACTAGCTTAATCCCTTTGTCAACGACGCCAATTACATATTCGACGACTAAAGCACCTACCGACTAAACATTTGATGGCAACAAATCTTCACCAACGACACATTAAGTAATTAAAAAACTTCACCGAATGATTATTCTGTGGATGGAATCCTTGAGCAGTTGAAATTTCAGTGACCAGAATCCTCAACCAACTGCCAAGCAACTAGATATTTAGCGGGTAAATACATTAACCAACGAAAATTAAGTGGATAGAACACTCAACCATCCAAACATTGAGCGAATAAAATCCTTTACCCACAAGCCGAAATGCATAGAGCAACCAAAATTCAGTGGGTTAAATACTTTATCAACTGACATCGTTTTATAGTTGGCCGCATCTACCAACAATGTACAAGTCTTCAACAACAGATATTTTTGTGGGTTATATATTTCACCAACAAACACTTTATATGTTCTACCAACAACAACCAGTGCTTACTGAAAAGTTGTGCCAACCAGGACTTGAGTCGCTTCACTAAAGTTGAAAAATATTTGTTCTAACAGAATCGTTGTATCAACCTTTAGCAAATAAGCCTTTACCCGCAAAGAGTATACGTTGCCATGTCAGCTGTTATAGAGCTCCAGCCACTCAAAACGGCCCTGTACCAACCGAATCCTCATAGTCGCTAAAGTCCATTTTTCTTGTAGTGTTAGAATCCAGGCTGATGAAATCAATCGGTTGAAACACAAAGTCAATGTTCTTGTTGGTATAGTAAATGAGCGTGACTCTCAATTAAAAGTCCTTCGAGAGGAAAACACCTCAATCCGTTATTCATGAACTCTGTTTGAGGAAAAGCTCAAAGGGGATGCTTTGGAAATTGAACGCCTTTTGAATAAACTCTCTATTCAAGGTTGTTCCAAAGATTCCACTATACTAACTGCTTCTGACTCAACTTTAAGAAATTCAGTTCCATAAGAAAAATCGAAATCCCTTCCCATTGGAAAAGATGTGCTTGGTTCTTCCTCTAGTCAAGGAGCCACCACATTACATGGAGGGAAGAAATCTCCCAACGATGGTGTTAAGTCTGTTCACTCTAATCACTCAAGTGATCAGAAAGTGTGTCTCTTATGTGAATCAAAAAGACATGTTGAGCAAAATAAGAATTCTAGGTTGAATGACAATTCTATTGTTCGTCTTCAACACACCTTAGATTTAATTCTCAAAGGTGTAACTGACATTCGTATTTCTAAACCATTTGGTTTAAGTACTCACCCTGTGTACCCTACCAGGAAAGTCAGTTCGATGTGTTCCTCAAATGTTCAAGCGCCTAACAGTCTTCTTAACACAAATCGTTCGAGAAGGACTCATGGATCTTCTTCAGTTAAAAAGGGAGATAATGTTGTTCTTGATGTGAGGAAGCAAAAATGGAGATATGGAAGACAACCTAAACCTGATGATTGAAGGATATAAAGAGATTATCAACAGGCTGTCAATTCCCTCTAGTCAAAATTCTTCAGGTAAGAATCCATAATGTGCGTCGTATTTTGATGATAGTAAGTTTTATGATAACTTTTCGCATCAAAACGGTTTTCCTCCAAAGATTAGGAGAAAAAGGTTTAACCAAAAACAACAATGATTTGATGAGCTCAAGGCTCATACTTGTGCTAATTAAACATAAGGTTGAAGTCTCACTCACAAAAATCCTGGTTGAGTGAGATATGAGCAAGTATACTTGATGGCAAAATGTTTTCTGTTTCTCTAGCTATTTTCTTATCGTTCTTAGCTGGATTATCATTCACAAACATTTTTGCATAAGTATTTGTGTTTGGTCTTGTCAAGCTTTTGATTTTTAATTTTTTTTTGAAATTTTGTTATGTAAAATGCTACTCTTATGCTCTAAATTTTTCTATGGTGAGAATGTAAAATTTATTGAGCTAAATTTTGTGAAATTATTCACATAGCAAAACATTGTTGTATAAACAATTTTCTTGTTTTGCGTTTTTGTTGCTTGGGTATTTTCGGCTATGGGTCAAGTTTGTGTTCGTACGGGTACCCATGTTACATGTCACGGACCAACTTTGGAAACCCTAAAATCCCTAAGAAACCATTTAAAATACCAAAACCTTTTGTTTGAGTATGCATACTCCAGTTTTTTGTTTATCAAGAATGCTTCTCCTCCTTGTTCTTGGGATTTGCCGGAAGATTTTGTTGATAATTTTATATACTTCGAGTTCGAAGTAAAGAAGAAAAGAACCATTGTTCATGCTGACAAACTCAATCCTGGTGCATCATGCTATTATGCATATTCTCATCAAGATAGAGAAAAGGCTGAGATGGTCTCTGCTGAAGTGGTTCATGGTTTTCTCAATGATCTCGGGAAAGCAAAACTGAAGCTTGGGAACTCTATGAAGGATCTTGATGTGTTACGAACTTAGTTGAAATAGGTTAGCTCTGACCTTGTTCTCATGAAGTCACATGTTAAGGATCTTCTCAAAGAGGATTTCTTCTCCGAAGAAGCAGTCGATGCTGTCAGTCACAAGCTTAAAGGTCTTGAAACCCGTGAAGATTCTGAACATGAACTCTAATTTTAACATGTGATTGGTTTTGCTGTTCTTAGAGTTGTTTGGTTTTCTTTATTTTTTGGTCTAGGAAACTTCTTATGAGAATTTATTCTTGTGTTTTAAGAAGGATAACTAGGGTTTATAATAGCAATTATTGTGAGTACACATAGCTATTGCCAACGGTTTTCATCTTGCAATGATTTTAGATTTATTTATTTAAATTCTAAAGTTTATTTGGAAGATGTTTTTGCAGTATTAATCTTTTTGGTTTTATATATTGCAACTTGTTATGTGATATGTGTGTTTGCATCCGTGAACTATGATTGTCCCATATATACTCAATAGTTAAGTCTATTATATGTCATTATGCAAATATTGATAAAAGATAGAATGAAATTTTGACAACAAAAGTTAAGCCTATTATGTCATTATGCAAATAATTGATGGAAGATAGGATGAACTTTTGTTTACAAAGATTAAGTCTATTACATGTCTCTATGCAAATAGTTATAAAAGATAGAATGAATCTTTGTTTATTCCGCAGTATTGGTCTTTCCCTGATCCACATCTTTGTGAATGTACTGTGTTGCTCCGTAAGTTTTCTTATGTTGAGCATTGCTAATTGAATTGATCATTTCCTTGTGGTTAATTCAATTGAGATTTTTGGATACAAATTCATGTTTCATGTGATTTGATTATGTCCAAAGAAATCCTTCTTTTCTTGTAAAAGTAAGGTCGCTCTTGTTGTTCTTTCGGTAATGACATTTTATGGGGGAGAGTTCTTATTTGAACTTGTGTTTAATTGCCATATCTTTGCGGGGAGTGCGGCTGTGGAATATTGTAGGAGTTTTATTGTATCTTTATAAACTCCTTGATGAATACACTAAGTTTCGACTATGTGAAATCATCGAAACAAAGTTGATATGTTCTCTTTTGGTCATGAAGTATCTCTATGAAAATTTCATTAGGATCCCACTAGTTTTCGTACCTTTGCCAATTTATATTGACAAAAAAGGGGAGAATTAATGTGTAGTTCACACGACAAATACATATGGTTTACGGATCATTATATAAGCAGGAGTGGTTTTCATTGTGGGATGAAGTATTGACTAAGGGGGGGTGATATATATCACCATAGTATTGTTGTCAAAGTTGTGATAAAATTGGACTTTGATGTTGTATAATAATACTATGACATTGTATAACAATGATTGAGAGCAACTGTTTTCTCATTGTTATGGCTACGGATCTTCAACAACTATGATGCTGAGTTGAACACGTTCAGAATCACTGGAGTACTTGGAAGTGACGAAGATTTCGAGTAATGTTGAAGAACCAAGGAGATCAAGCATTTGGATGTGAAGCTACAAAGTTTATTTATTTTGTAATCCATATGTATTGATAGTTTTATCACTAAAATTGACAAAGGGGGAGATTGTTAGAGCACTGCTCAGTAAACTCACAAGCGTTGCTATCCCTAGCTTGTTTGTCAAGTTTAGTGATCAAAACTATAAGTCTTGATTTCTATTCTACTTATAGCTATGTCTTGGACTAGGATAGATTGTGTAGTTGAGCTTTAGACTTCACGGGGTTCATCAATTGAAGACGAAAAACAACTAAGGAGAGCTTGTGGAACTTCATCAACAAAAGGTATGTGGAGACGGAGACTCATCTATCACTCAGAAAGTCTATTTTTACTCTATCTCCTATATTGAGACAAAAGTCGTATAACTATATAGTATTCAATTATACACATTTGATATTTCGAGCTGAGTTTAACTCGCTTACATATTTCTCGAAATATGTGTTGGTAAGCTTTCTCTTTAACCAAGTTCATCTTATGTTCTTGACGAAAGTCAAAAGATGATTATATGAAAATCGCCTTGTAAACATCTCATTTTATGTAGACTCGGAACATTTCGTATTGATTATGTCAATCACCTTAAATAGCTTTGATGCTAATAGTTTGTGAAAACAACTATTGTCATCCTCTAAGAATGTTTCAATGATTGAAATAGAGTTTAGAACACTTAACCATAATTGGATTGTAGACACAGTATGCGTACTTGCATATATGTTGATCCAAGACCGGTGTAGTATACATACCCGTATGCGTACTGGCAAGGTCAGGTAAAGTCCGGGAGCCTTGGTATGCGTACCCTTACGCGTACTGGCGAACTCAGTTGAAGTCCGGGAACTATTGTATGCGTACTCGTACGTGTACTGAATTCAACTGATGTTTTGGATGTGTGATAGTATGCGTACCCATTCGCGTACTGTCGGACACAGTCCAAGTACGGCTACTAAAGTATGCGTACCCGTTTTCATACTTGAGTGGGTTAAGTTCTAGAACCGATTGTGCCATGAACCAATACATTTATATAATTAGGAATGCAATCTTTTGCAAACCGTGGATATAATGTTCATGAATTGATTCGAGTGAATCAAAACGATTTTGCTTCAATTGTGTCTTATATACTTCTATGAGAATACAAACAATTGAACAACTCTATAACTAGTTTCATTTGAGTCATTTGAACTAGTTGTGGTTAAGATGAATAAGGTTGATATGAAAGTGTTCATATGGCTAACTTCGGTTAACTAGGTACGGTTATCCATATATAAATGAAGGTATATTTCATTTGTGTGTAACAAGATAAGACCATCTAATGGTGGAGAGATATTGCTTTGGTTTCAATCAAACTTAGCTTGGCTCTTAGATCAGGTTTCATCTAACGGTGAATATTGATTGCTTTGTTCAAAAGCTATCAAACCCTGATTTGAAGACTATATAAGGGGGAACCCTAGCAACTGGGAAACCTAATCCCCACACCTCATGTGTGATACTAGTTACGACTAGAGTCGATTCTCATTTAGCCTTAGGTTTATTCCAAAATCTTGTAGGTTAACGACTTAAAGACTTCATTGGGATTGTGAAGCCAGACCCAACTATTTTCTCTGTAGTTGCGTGTTCTGATCTTACTTATACTATCGTGATTGAGTATTATCTTTTCTAAGATTTGCTTGAGATTTATCTCCGATAGGTAAGATTAAAAGAAGTCACAAACATATTAGTCTCATCGTTAGATATTCCACAATATCTTGTTTCGCTGCCATACGATTAAGATTATTGTGAGGTGATTGATATTTCTAGGCTGTTCTTCGGGAATATAAGTCCGGTATATCAATTGGTTCATGTGCACCTTGATTTATCATAAGACGGAAAAAAACTCATAGGTATTTCTGTGGGAGACATATTTATCTATATCAATAGACTTTCTGTGTGAGACATATTGGTTTATCAAGTCTTCGACTTTGGGTCGTAGAAATTCTTAGTTGTGGATGAGATCAGCTAACGGAATCAAGTGCGTAGAATCCTGCTGGGGTTCAGAGATGTAAGGAATGCAACTGTACCTTGATCAGTGTGAGATTGGTTAGGGCTCAACTACATTCCAGTCCGAAGTTCATTGGTAGTAGGCTAGTGTTTGTAGCGGCTTAATACAGTATGGTGTTCAAAGCTGAACTAGGTCCCATGGTTTTTCTGCATTTGCGGTTTCTTCGTTAACAAAATTTCTGGTGTCTGTGTTATTTCTTTTCCGCATTATATTTGTGTATATAATTGAAATATCACAGGTTATGCGTTAAGTTCAATCATTTCTTGAATCCGTCCTTTGGGTTGTTGATTGAATTGATTGACACTTGGATATTGGTTTGTGATGCCGTCCAAGTTATTTCTCTTATTCAATCGGGCTCGCAAATTCCTATTTGTTTGTTAGGGATTGAATTGAGAACTTGAGATATAACTCTTTGATATACTTTTCTAAAGATTGAGTCTGACTGTCTAGTTGATTCTCTTTAAAGTATATTGGAGTTTGTCCATACAGATTGCCAAAAACGAAATATTGGATGTGGTTGTTAGACCCTCGTTTTTTCAGAAAGTACATACTGGACTTCTACGTATTTGTTTCTTTCCAGTTTCCATGAAATTCTCAATACTAGGTAATTTCATTGAAGGTTCAAGGACAACTTCAGGTATTGAGGATTACTTACTCATAAGTCTAAAATTATCTCCTTTATGGAGTTTATTCTGTTCCAGAGCAGATATAAGATCATATTCGACTTTTTCTTTTTTAATACAAAGTTTATTCGTTACTGATGAATGAGTTTCAGTTAGATGTTTCCCACGTATCCCATTCTCCTTGACAATATCCTCAATTATACTAACTTTTTCTCGGACTATGTTAGTTTCTTGAATAAGTTTCTCGATATCGTCAGGGAAGGATTTCATCATGTTAACGAGATTATGTTCTCTATCTAGAGACTTATCAAGTTCATCAATATACCGATCCTTTTGTTTTTCAAGTTCCCTAATTCTTGAGACTTGAAAATCTATCATCTCAGCAGCCTTTTTTAGGCTTTTGGTTAGTTCCAATTCGGATTCTACCATGAGACCATTTGTGTATTTGGGAGCAGAATTATCAGATACTGATAACATAACCTTATCTTCTTTGGATTCCGAAAAATCAACTAAGGTGTTACCCTTTGAGGTAAGTCCAAAACACTTGGCGTAATTAAAATCAGCTGGAGACATGTTTGTACGTGAATACAGATTCCTAGAAATTTTCAAACATATACTTCTTAGGTCTTAAACGTGTTTGCCTTCTCTGATACCAATTGAAAACACTGGGAGTACAAAAATACACCACCAAATTTTTCGTAGGAACCTGTATGGACAAAACCTAAATACAGTTCCGAGAGTTCAACTTAATGAATCTCAATCGAAGAATAATATTCAGAGTTATATCTCTATCTCACAATCAGAAAGTTTTCAGATTAATCCGTGAACCTGATTTACATGTGAGGGTACTTGGGTGATTCCAAAGATCAATTTCCAAGTAATCAATAAAGTCGTATCCAAAAAACAAGGATGGATGTATCTACTTTGATTGATTTACGTACAACCTGTGATATTTCAGTTATAAAGATAAACAATATAATGTGGAAAAGAAATAACACAGACACCAGAATTTATTTTAACGAGGAAACCGCAAATGCAGAAAAATCCAGGGACCTAGTCCAGATTGAACACCAAGCTATATTAAGACTCTACACACACTAGCCTACTACAAATTAACTTCAGACTGCAATATAGTTGATACCGAATAAAACCCTAACAACAATTAAGTTACAGTTGCTCTCCTTACGCCTCTTGTGTACCAGCAGGACTCCGCGCAAATGATTCCTTTAGTTGGTGTCCTTTATAGCCTAAGAGTTGATTCAACTCAATTGAAAAATTTAAACCAATATTCCCCCTACATATATATATGTGTGTGTGTGTGTGTGTGATTTCCTTTTTGATCGTATATTAAGGTGAGACTGGAAATCGATAGCAATAGACAAAGTCTAGCTAGGTAACCTTAAAATCCGGGAATATGCTAACCGAAGTTCAGCCTAGATTATTATTCACCTCACAAGTATTAAACTTGTGGAATCAACAAAGTCTGAAACGAAGAGAACTTTGATGATTTCTATCTATCTTGATCGATGGAGCAAGCTCAACAATCAAACAAGATCAAGATACACGAGCTATCAAGATAAACAATAGTTGGACCTGGCTTCACGAATCCCTATGAAGTCTTTTTAGTCGTTAAACCCTATAAAGGTTTTATGAAGAGGACGACTCTAGTTTTACAACTAGGACACACAAAGAAGTAGTGTCTGGATTCAATGATCTTAGTTGTTTGGGGTTCCCCTTTTATAGACTTTCAAAGCATAGGTTGCTTTAGTTTTAAGCTAAGATAGCTTTGGAACCAAGCAAACAATTTCCACCATTAGATAAATCTTTGAATCTGATTAACATAACAAAATATATACTCTGGTTAGGATGAACCGTAACCGAACCATGTACAAAACACCACGGTCATGAATGGTTAGTCGAAACTAGCCAACTGAACTATAAGCTTGAGCATTTTCATAAAAAATTACGACTTTAACTTGAGTCACATTTATGTGATCAAATATGTCTATAGTGCTTTTAGAGATTATTCAAATGCTAATATCTATGAGAAATAATTTTATGTGCATATGAATTTAATCGACATGGTAAGTAGATGTACAAGGTACAAATAGTCAACATGTTTGTGAACTGTTAAGTAAAAGTACGTGTACCAGTATGTATACCTTATGATATGACCGAGTTCCAGAGTTAACAGAACTTTTCCGGTATGTGTACTGGTATGGATACCTTAAGACAATAACCAGTTCCGGAGTTCATAGAACTTTTATGGTACGTGTACCGGTATGGACACCAAACTGGTTCCGGGACCAACAGTTCTTTTCTAGTACGCGTACTGGTTTACATACCGACCAGGTTCATGAGTTCACAGACTTTTTAAGGTGTGCATACTCATATGCGTACTAAAAATATGTTTGTCGACATAGCTACTCCGTTACGTGTACTGAGTACATGTATAACGGCTTCAGACCAATAACAATTTTCTCAGTTTGTAAGACTGACATCTACTGTCATGTATCCGAATTTACAGTAATTCTATATTTCTCTGTAAATCGGTTCGAAACATTCCCAAATAACATCAATGACACATATCACTGTTCCAGGCTATTTTCGAATGATAATTCTTGAATTACTATTTAGATTACGAACAATAAATTGTTCTTAACTGAAATTCATCAAGTATGAACAAATGTTCATTAAGCTTAGTCATATATATTTCAAGAAGTGTAGTTCTTGAAATTCTTGATATGCTTGCGATAGTCTAATTAGTTACGCGACAACGTCTCACAGATAGAAAGATGAATATAACTTGAGATATAGGTGGTTCAGTCTTCAATTACCTTTTGTTGAAGAATTTGTCCAAAAGCTTTGGTTGATCTTCGCCTTCAAACGATATAACTCAATGATGACTGTCGTGATGTCCGTTTCTCAGCTACATCTTCTATCCTAATCCGAGATTTAACTAATTGTAGACTAGAAATCAAGATATAGTTTTGACAACTAAATTTGACAACAAGCTTGAGATAGCAACACTTGTGAGTTCGACCGAGCAATGCTCTACCACGTTTTACTTTTTTGAATTGTATATGTACATATAAGCATGGCAATCATGATCCTAGCAATCAATCATTCATGTAGATAATTCCTTTTATGGTGAACCTCTTCACACTGGTTGCACTTTCACTACTCAAATTTGGCTTTATGTTTAAAGTTTTTGCAAAGTTCTGATACCTTCCATATTCTTTAGCTTTCACATCATTATCTAGCAACTGTGCTTCTTCAAAAAAAAAAAGGATATTGAAGATGCAAATACCTAATATTTTCAGATTGTGATTCAGTGGTCATTTTGATACCAGAGCAATCTTCTTATGGACACTTAGAACATATTCATGGGCATTGCATCAGACTATAATAATTGTATATAACATAATGGACAAACTTCATCTTCTTATTGTATAGATTGTATATTTTCTCTTTGCTTATGTTGATGTTGGTTGCGAATGTTTTGGGTAGGTTTTAGAAAAGCTTTGTTAGCAACGTATGGTTTTATAAGAAACAATATATCTGTTATATAGCATGGTAGTAGCAGAATTTCTTGGGTAAAGTTCCAAAACTTTAAGTCATCTTTCCATTCCCTATTTTCTCTAAAACCAATGCATATCTTATCAACAACAGCTTTGAATGGGCGTAAGAAAAATCAGAAAGCTGGTGTTGATTATCTTACTTTGGATGCAACTTGAGAAATTTTTATTAATAAATTTATAGAACTAGAATAATTAATTAAATTAAATTTTAGTAGAGAAAAATTGTAGATAGAATTGAAATTCAATGTGAGATGAGAATTTGAAAATGGATATGGTTGAGAGGTTTAAAAATATAGGCATTTTATGCCTATTGGAATTTAACAGCTGTAGTTGAAAATCGAACCAATCATCCAACAATGAACCGAGCCTCACTTGGCTTAATCTTCCCAGATATATATTTTTTCTTCCACCGTGAGAAACTTATTTTCCCATCCAAGTGGACCATCAAATAAACTAATTTGCCAAGTACCACTGGATTTGCTCTTAATTCCTATAGTGGCTGGGGCTCCATGTTCCATTTGAAAAAGAATAAGTTGTTAAAGGTATCTTATACCACAGCCTTTTGATATACAATCGGTATTATGAGTGGTACTTACATGCATGCATCAATAGAAATTGAGCAAAAATATTTTAATTGCACTTTTTATTCACATAAACTAATTAAGCGTCGGTCAGTATCTCAAACATTCTCAAAATGATAGCATATTAGTTAACTTTCCATGCAATTTGGATTACAGTAAAAATATTGAATTAAAAGACGTATCATACTCATGACTCAGAGGCCTGAATGAAGAAAAAAACTTCATATATTCAACAAGGCGCAGAAAAGTATGAGATGATTCAAAGATGACAAAATATGGAATGAAACCTAGCCATCTCTATGATCCATTAATTGATCTAACATTACATCCAAGATATAATAAGAAAGAAATATGTTACAAAAAACATTACATAATTGCTCGAGCTTCATATGCCTAAATACTCCTGGTTTTCCTTGTTATAATCCCTTCAAGGATAGGATAACTTGAAACTAAGATGTAAAACGAAATATAAACTTGTCCAAACATGTCTTCGAGGCTCTTGTTGATGAAAATTCTTCTTACTCCAAGAATGGAGCATCCCAAATTCCATATTACCAATATGAATAAGGGAATCATAAAAATTGTAGCTCCTAGGAAATTGAAGCTCCCCTTCTCATATTTTTTCTGTTGATCAGAATCTATTACCTTGTTTTTTAACCGAAAACTAGCTTTTGTTACTCCGACCGATTTCATAACAACATCGAGACATCCAAAAAAGCTTGTTGTAACTGATTTTATCATCCAAATTCTTTGTTCATTCCACCATGTTTTTATTGTTCCACCACTAATTAGTACCTCTACTAGATGTTGACTAAGAGAGGACACATAAACAATAACAAACACTGTGAACCATGGATTTGATACCTTGGGGAACAAGGGGATGCCGTTGACAAGCTACAACTGAGGGATGAGTCCATAGATGAGAAAAGATACGACGTAGAGTGGGTGCAGTGTAAAATATGCATAACACATACTATGAATTGGAGACATTCTTGACAATCCATAAGTTAAAGGGATGAATTTGGACACCCCAACTTGAAATAAACCTGACCACCATTATATTGTTTGAACCATGGCATCCTTCATGTTCATTGTGGTATACCCTAAAAAACTTGGTTTTGATGGAAAGCAATATACTGATGTCCATCCTTTGCAATGTAAGAGGTACCCACTAAATGTACTCTCTAGTAAGCACTTGTATGAGAACCCCATCTATAAGAACCAAGTGATGTTAACTAATTAACAAAAAAAATAATACGCGAGACCTAAATCCTGTAGAACTTCGTTAAATTAATCAGCGATAAATTGATAATTTTGTTAAAATAATATTTTTTTACCAATTCTGACTTGGGACAGTATGTTAGGTTAATAACTCCTCTAATTTTATGAGATAATAAAAATTTAAAGTTCCATTAGGGCCCAACTAATATATAAATTAATAATCAGTGTGATAGCACTACATTATGATGCCTTATTAAAATAGGAATCCAGAGTCGTTTGTTTCTTGTTCACATTTATATAACACATGACTTCATCTTCAATATGTTGTAGTCTCTTAAGAAGTTCAGGAGTGACCTTGTTGTGTTGTTCTTCTTAATGTTTTAAATATAACATCAATATATACACACACACAATATGCAATATATTATCAGATATTATACCATAAAATAGCTTGAATTGAAATTAAAATCTCCAAATATTTGTTATTATAGGAATATGATCTACACACTTATCTTTAAAACTTAAGTTAGGTATGTTTCGATATATTAATAACTTAATTTACAAATAAATTAATACTTCGCTAAATTGGTAGAATTTAGTAGTCTCAAGGAAGTTTTACTGTATTGACTTGATCTATTGAACTTACCTGATCACCCCATTGAGTTTTGTTTTCGAACGCACATGACGTTAAATATCTAGCTTCTCAAAATAGGGACGAGGTTGTTGACAAATCCTCTTTATTGTCATTGCACTCAAAATTTTGGCATAACGATTTGACGAATCTTGCAGATAGACCAACACAAGTTTCTGATTCGGAAATATAGATATCTAACGAAGCACCAGATTTCAATGTTTGATTAGTAATTACTGATTATAAATTTTCATGACTAATGCTTTAAATTTGTGAGTGTATATATGTAGTTATATGCAACTTATGCCATTAATGTATGTCATTACTAGGATTATATTTACGGTTTACCTTTTTGCTTAGGAGTACCAAATAGTGCCTTTCTCTTTATGTAAAACCCAGTACCTGATAATACCGGCCCTCTTAGTCCATCCATACCTTGCCATTTTGTCTGAATCCGATATTAGATTACACAATTTACCGGTAAAAAAAGTTAAAGTCGGAGGTCAAGGAATTAAAAAAAATCAATGCCAAAACAATACTAAATGTGCATACCTTGAAAGCTGATCTGGATTGACCGTCATATATATCATTTTGACTAAGATTACAGAATATATGAGGGAACTGAACGAAAGCCAAAGAATATGATGAAGAAGTAAATCTTTGGATCATCTACATAAAAGCACATTGCTTGTTTTGCTGACGTTGGGTCGTTACAGTACATGTCACAATCTAACACCAGTATATATGGATCGTTGTTGATTATCCCTGACACCCGTAATTGTAGTTTACATTGTAATTCAAAACTCATTAATCGATGGAGTGACTCAGTGACATGTAATGGTGGCACTAGATGATGTGGGTGTTCTATCCCATATATTGGAAATAAATTTCCTTAATGTACATCATGACAACTAATAACCTTAGAAGATTTGTGACATACAAACATGAAACTTTTACCAGGGAGTTAAGGGCTCCGGCTTCAAAACGATGGTGATAAGTTGGTCTTCTCTCACGAGAAACATAAACAAGTCTAGGAATTCCTTCGTTTTCACATATCATCTGCATTGGTTCCAAAAAAATATGTACAACCTTTGATTACATCATTGGGTAAGTAATTTCATTGTTGTATATATAATTTCGGAAGAATTTCCTACATTGTGGTTGAAAGCTATATGAAATTCAAATTCTAGAGCTTCTGGTCCTACTTGAGAAAATTTAGACCAATAAAAAATTATGGGACAAAATTTGGAACAAGTGTAAAACCTTTGTCACCTTTCATAGAAAATTATTAGAGAGAATTTAGACCAACAGGAAATAAGATGCTTTTGTCCTTTGACATGTTTCCAATTTCACTAAGTAAAAAAGAAAATAATTCCTTAAGTAAAAAAAAGAAGAAGATAATACCTTAAGTAAAAAAAATCTAAAATAACACCTTAAGTAAAAAGATCTTACCTCATGGTTAAAAAAAGTAGAAAAAATACTCATACTTTAAGTAAAAAAAATATCTAAAGATAATACTTTAAGTAAAAAAAAATATTTAAAGAAAATACTTTAAGTAAAAAAATCTTACTTCACAGTTAAAAATTAGAAAAATGTTTTAGGAGAATTATAGATGAAACAGAGAAAGATAAGAGGAAGGAGAAGAACAATATTATTAGGAGATAAGAGTAGAAGCATTACATAGTTTCCTTTATATACAACCCTATGAATCTAGTTGGACCGCACATCCATGGGCCGTAGGCCCTGTAATGCTCCCCTTGTGCGGTTCATAACAAAACATTATACATAGTGCTTTACATATAGTTCTTCAAATGTCGTTCTCCTTGATGACTTGTGCCGAAGTCCATTGCCTCATTAACACTTTGATAAGGAAAAATCCAGTGGGATAAAACCTTGGTACAACTACTCACATGTAGTACTTCACATGTTGTCTCGTACTTTACATGTAGTTCATCACATGCAATACGATCTTCAAAGATCGATGAGTCTAAGTTAATTGCCTCGTTAAAACTTCGTCAGGAAAACCCAGAGTGACAAAACCTGAACTAAAGAAAAAGAGAACAATATTAAGCAAACTTAGAACATAGTTGGATCGAATATGTTGCCTCATTAAAACCTTGACAAGGAAAACCCAGTGGGATAAAACCTTGACGAAGGGAAAAGAGTACTACAACATGACAGATGCAAGTAAAGGTGATCTGTTGCCGATGATCACTTTGCTCTGTTGAAGTTGACTAGTTGCTTCACAACTCTTAAGGAAGAAAATCCTCGTGGGAAAGACAATAGCCTTTGCTTGGAAATTACATTCCCGGTGTTTGTTTTGTCTCATTAAAAACCTTACCGAGTAATAAAACCCTATGGGAAAAAGTTACCTCGGTGAAGGAAAATAGTTCAACACACCATTAGATGCTCCCCCTGATGTCATAAAATTTTCATTAGTCTAATGCAGTCAAAAGGAGTTTATCACACTTTACCTTAGTGACTTAAATGCTTATAAGACCATGTTGTTGATTATGGAAGTTACGTTGCTTAACAGACTATCGCTTTTCATTTCTTTGATTTAGATATTTTCAGTAATACCAACGCGATTTTTATGCCTTCAACGTTCAACATACTTGATGTTTTAGTGTTGTCTCGCTAAAAACCTTGTCGAGTAATAAAACCCTTTGGGAATAACTATTCTCGATCGAAGGGAAAAAGAGTATAACACAACTTCAATTTCGAAGTAAAATATGTCGACATCATATCTTTGGATCCTCCCCCTGATGTCGGCATCTCCCCATGATTACTTTGAGAGTTGTTCTAGACAGTTCCTTTAGTCATGTATTTTTCGAAACTGAATATTGGTGATGACTTAGAAAATAGTCTACCATGTCTCCCCCTGATTACTTTCGTTGGAAAAGAGATTATTATTCCTTCATAATTAACAACTTTTGGATTGCACTTTCATTAGCATTCCTTTTTATGTCTTTGCAGGGATAAAACAAATTTATGTCAATGGTTAGATTTAAGTACATGATTACATTCACTATACCATTCCAATGACGTTG
Organism: Papaver atlanticum; assembly: GCA_023531105.1. Classification (NCBI taxonomy): domain Eukaryota; kingdom Viridiplantae; phylum Streptophyta; class Magnoliopsida; order Ranunculales; family Papaveraceae; genus Papaver; species Papaver atlanticum. Next base: position 1,874,426 of record JAJJMB010014886.1, read on the forward strand.
CGTTGGCACTGAGTTATATCTAGCTAACAAGTTCCCTGAGGATGTAAAATTTAATCGAGTACATTATTATGCTAAGTACAACAATGCGTCTATTGTACTTAGATATGGGAATTTCATCTCCCAACACATCTTCGTCATCTTCCTTTGGACGAAATGGTTACTTACTTACATTTGAACCTCGACTAATCATGGAAGTGCTATCAGGATGCATGTCTTTGTTAAATTTCCTGACAACTTTAGACATATGAAAACTGGTGGAATAATATACCACAATCTCAGTATTCGGTCGATCTTTCCCTAGATTTTTCATTTCAAATTCGGATTTTAAATAGCTTTTAAGGTCTCTTATTACATCAAGAGCACCTATCATGTCTGTACCATCGACATAAATAGCCACAATTCCAAATTAGGAACTTTCTTGTGAATACGCAAGAAAAAAAATAACTTACTTGTCTATCCCCTCCAAATCAAATAGTCACTTAGACGGGTATACCACATCCGCCTGATTGTTTAAATCAATAAGTGAAGGTTCCAGTGTAACTGCAAACACACTCCGTGGATTAGAGTCATTCGACTTGGGAAGCAAAGGCCATCATGCACTTTTGTAAATATCTTTGAGTCTAAATCTCTAGAGATATAACCACATCTACTATGTTTCAAATTCTTTGGAAACTACCAAGAAAACTAATTAACTGAATATTATAATATTCAAAAGAGTAAGCGATCCATGGGTCTGTGAGAAACCTCGCGCCATAAGGTGATTCTTTATACTTTAAGGCCTCATTCTTCTCACTACATTTTGTGACAAATAAGCACATATGTCCCACAGGATTTACACTTGGTTGGTTAGCACTACCACACCAAATACATGTATATTTGTCAAAGAACTAAGTTCTATCTGGATTGCGTAGGCAAAATATGCTATTTATTTGAAATTAATCAAAATAAAGCATGGTTCGATCTCATTGTGCTCTACTTCTGGAGCAACTATTTATAGATTATATCATCATTGTGCACACATGATCCTTCCATTGACTCATATGCATTCTCATAATCCGTAAGGATTTCATTGTTCTTTAAAATCATTTAAAACTTCAGAGCGTCCTCCAGTTTGATTCATGGACATATTCAGAGACAATCTTATGAGATGATTTCTGATGATATAAATAAGTTGTGCCTTACTCACCTACTTCCTTTCTAGGTGAGGATTGATTGAACCAAGTGGTCTGTCCAACTTCCTTTATGGAGCCACGGCCTAAACCACACTTCCACCGAGTATAGTTGCAACACATTAGTCTATGGTGTATATCCCTTATTAAGGATTTGTAACCTTGCAGGTAGGTTTGTACCTGGTATGTGTGATCTCATCACTTTAGCAACATCAGTGTGCATTCTGAAAATTGAATATTTTTTATCACTTCACATTTACATTTGTGGAGTACAAGATTCAATATGAGACACAGTGGGAACACACCACGACAATTCGTGTCGTTCCCTTAAAAAATACTTTTTCTTATCTCCCCCTAACGACGGGAAGACTATCTCATTAAAGTGATAACCCGCAAATCTAGCGGTAAGAGATCTCCTTCCAAAAGGTTTAAGATGCGGATAATTGTTGGGAACTCATTTCCAATATAACTACTTAACAGTTTTGAAGACCCATCATAGTACGACGTGGAGTCGTAATGGCACATATATAGTGCAATAAAAAATGCGTAAGAACACGAATGTCAGGCTTAAATCCAGTTACCAACTGGTACACATAAAAGGTTGACTAATATTGGGTTCTAAAACGAATTAAGTAAAGATGCGTGTAATATTGCATATCCCCAAAGCAATAAAAGGTAGGTTGGTACTCATAACCTATTCCTTAGACACCATCTGTACCCTTTGATGGTAGCCTTTGCGAGACCATTGGGTATAAGATGCTCTATATTGATCCTATTAAACATGCAATATTCATCAAGTCCTTTTGATGGAAATTCTCTAGCATTCACAAGGGTGGTGAATCTTTTCACTTTGCATTGTGTAATATGTGCTAGGATTTTTACAAAAATTAAACGCATCGTTTGTTGTGAGCAATGACTGATTTAATGCATCGGATCATCCACCAGAGCCATAAATCACTTGAATGGTCCGTATTCTGCATAGATATATGTTCACTAACAACATTATTTCTTTGAAGAATGAGTTATTTACCATTTTCATCTAAGTAAAACAGGATGGTGTCAATCATGTTTTACTAAAGAAAGACTTTGTAAGATGAGTGACGTGCTTTCTCACTCTAAAGCATAATGAGGAGAGGCAGTGCAAATCTAGTAACTTTAGAAATCACTGATTATGATAGATGTTGTAACTTCGCATTGAATTAGTTCATTGTCTTGTACACTCAACTGAAGTGATTCCCGTGTTAGTACTTTCAAAATGGAATATCGTGTCACAACCAATGTGCCTTATGGTTATGTTAAAGTCTTTATGAATCAATCCCAATCAGTTCATTGTTGGGGTTAATATAAATTCAGTAATTCACTAGATTGACACATTAATTTTCTAAGAATATGCTTCCTTCCACATTCATTAGAAATAATTTATAGATGCAATCAACTACATTCTCATTGTAAGTTTCCAAAAAGTTAGGTAATAGTTCACGCATGAACACCCTTTGAGCAGTGCTTCACTCGATGATCCAATCATCGTAGTCACATTATAAGGAATTAGTTCAACAACTAGTGTATATTCCTTAAATTAGTGGAAGAAAAACCACTATCAGTTAGACATTTAGTCTTGAGATATTTAATAAGTGGTGTGGCCTTATTACGTAACAAAAGTGGGATTCAACTCAAGTACTTTAGAGTGAGTATATGTTACGTTTCAGGGGGATGATATATTTTTCATCCAGATATATCTCAAGTGCATTAGAGAATTTTATGTCTCATGGGAATGATGTACTTTTCATTACATAAGCGCAGACATTGGATCTAGTTCAATTAAATAATCAATTGGCCGGGCAAAGTTCTTTTTGTCATTAAAGTTGATATCTAAAGTATAATCTTCCTATGAAAATTGGTAGTTATTATGGTACCCGCATTACATTGCTTGTACCAATACCGGTAAGAAGATTCATTTCCAACTCTTTGGTGAAAGCTAGAATTACATCTTAGCTTCATCCCATGTTCAATAGGTACCTGTACTTTGGTGTCATTACTGCTGGGGGAGAAAAATACATCTTTGTCTCATGATATACATGTCCCTTTTCACATGCTTTATATGGGTTTGTACGTCTAACCCTCATTACTTCGGGGTTCTTTCCATTTTCAATTTTGCTATATTTAGCTTAATTTGATAAACTTCTTTATCTCAACTGGCCAAGAGAATCTCACTGTACATGTCAACCACTTACTTTTGGTTGAATAAATTATTAAAGATAGTTCTCTTGTTGTTATACTTCAACATATACTGGTTCGTTAGTATCATGGATGAAGTAGAGGAATGGAAATTTTCTGACTCATATTACCTTTTGTGAGTTCTTCCACAAAAATTAGAATACATGTGATTTTATTTGCAACGTATCTTTTGAAACTACTGACTCTTTAATAGTCGAGCAAATGGATTACATCCCACGGAACATTCAAATTTGGGGAGAAAATATCATGTACGCAATAATGTTGCTCAAGTATTTCTAAACCTCAAATGAATACACTGGAATCGAGTTGGTACAACCAATTGAACAACATACAACATTCAACTATAGCCAATATCATATTCAAGAAAAGTAAATAACATTAACCAAAATGCTTAATGAACGAGATCAACAGTCATGATTGAAATTGACCGTTTATATAATATGGACTTATCTTGACCCAAAAACAATGTTATAAAACCAAATAAATAAGCCCAATAAATATTCCATTGGTTACATACCTCAAGCTTTGGTTCCCACCGCGCATAGGCAGAACCGGAACAGCATTGGTCGCGCACGCCCTGAACCCTGAAACCATTGCTTGAGCAGGACAGGGACCGGTTCGACACGGCTGGAACGGGACAGAAAACGAACATATTTTACTCGAGGGGTTTCCTTCCTGCTTCCCGGGACAGAAACACAGACAAATTTTTCTCGACGAACGGGCGGACATATTTTGTTCCTCTTTTCAGAGATTTCCTTTAGTAGTTCGGCGGACATATTTTGTTCCTCTTTTCAGAGATTTCCTTTAGTACAAAATAAAAAAATCAGTACGAATCCTCTATTTAAATAAAAAAAAATCAAATCTGCCAAAATCAAAAGAAAAGGAAGAGAAACACTTAGCTTAAAGATTGATTTCCATAATTTCCTTGATGTAACTTGTGTTTATCATCCATGTTAAAAAAAATCAAACCAACCTAGCTCCGTGGTATAGCTTCGTGCATGATAACGTGTTTTAGGAGAATTATAGATGAAACAGAGAAAGATAAAATGAAAGAGAAGAACAATATTATTAAAAGATAAGAATAGAAGCATTACATAGTTTCCTTTATATACAACCATATGAATCTAGTTGGACCGCACATCCATGGGCCGTAGGCCCAGTAACAAAAAACAAATCTTTGTATCTTTTTATTAGATTATTTTCTTAAGTATAGCCTAAGTGCTTCTTGTTTAAAAAATAATACGTTGACTGAAAAAAGACCCTTCCCGGGTAAAAAAATAATACTTTAAGCAAAAAAATCTATTCATTTACGGGCAACAAATCCACGCACAATATGTTACTTTCACGGGTATAGAAAATAATATATTGAGCAAAAAAATATACTTCACGGGAAAATATATGCCGAGTAAAAAAAAAAATCACTTCAACCAATATGTTACTTTCACGGGTAAAAAAAAACTACACGGGTAAGAACCCCATATGTTACTTTCACGAGTACAAAAAATAATATCTTTGAGCAAAAGATATACTTCATGGGTAAAAGAAAAATATATCTCGAGTGAAAAAAAGGACAAAAAAAACTTTAATCAATATGTTACTTTCACGGGTAAAAAATAATAACAACGCATATTTATCACTCTTTTTACGGGTAAAAATATAATAAATTGAGTAGAAAGCCTATCGTTCTTTTACAGGTTAAAAAAACTTTATCCAATATGTTACTTTCTTGAGCAAAAAATATACTTCACTGGTAAAAAGAAAAAATATCTGGAGTAAAGAAAAACTTCAACCACCATGTTACTTTCGTAGGCAAAAAGAAAACCTTGAGTAGCAATGGGGAAAAAAAAGTAACAAGTAAAATGATAATTTTGATTGTGGTTGCTAAATGACAAATCAATTGACCAGTATTACCGATGAGCGTTAATTTATGCGATGTTGGATATGAGTAAAGAATAGTAACGGACCTCAACTTGTGGGGCTCAATCTTAGCTTGTTGCTATGCTTTGACTTTCATTCTCTACACACTGCACGAAGTGCTGATACTTTGACTGCGTTGAAATACAGAAATTCCATGGTGTTAGGGACCATGCACATAGTTCAGGCAGTATCATGCATTTACCAGGAGAACGAAAACACTCCACGGGATGTGATTCGTGAAGTGTTTTCAAAACATGACGTGTTTATGGAATCCTTCAATTTAAAATGTAAGGCTGCACAAATACCTTTAGCACATGACATGCATAATCTAGAATACAAAATAAAGCTCGGCTAAGTTAGGCTAGATAAAGAGCGGCCGAGATTTATCTAGGAGGGATAAATTTACGGCCTTGATTTTTTCAACTAACCATTATAACTATTTTATTAATTAGTGTCCTATTAATTGCTCACGATGAATGATTAATTAATTTTTCATGATAAATGTTCATTTAATGAATCTAATAAATACATATTTTTATTAATAAATAAGTTTATTAAAAACTATATATATATATATTGATCGGTAAAGAATTTGGTGTTGGCGAGTTTCTAACTCAGGTAACTGGTATCATCACCCAATGACTTTACCACTGTACCACAGTGACCCGGGTAAAAATTATATTAATAATTTTTAATTGTGGTAGTGAAAGAAGCAGTGGGTGGTGGAAACAGTGCGGGTATTTGTGAGTGGTGGAGGTGGTAACATTACTGGTGGTAGAAAAAATAGTGGGCGTGGCTGGTTTTTACGTACGGTGGTGGATGTTAGCGAATAGTAGTGGACAATAATAGTTCTGTGTCTTTACAAAATGGGCAACATTTTATTGTGATAGATGTAGTTGGCTGTTTTTAGCACAACCGGTAAGGACAAAACACAAATATTTTGAGGAGGATACTAAATCATATAAGACAATATGATCATGACTGATGGATCACCCAAATGGTATCCCAGCTATTTATAGTACCCGATCGAATAAATCACGGTTTTTAGTATTAAAATAAAATCTATTACATTTCCAGAATATAAAACAAAGTTTGGACAAGTTAGGCTAGATAAGGAACGATCAAATTTATACTTGCAGAACATAAATCTACCGTTATGAATGATCATGTTTAATTAAAATTTAATAATAAATGTTCAATTGATATTTCATAATAAATGTTTCTTTAATTAATCAAATGAATATATTTTTGTTGCTACATAATAAATTTATTTGATATTAACCATATCAGTAAGCATTAATGGTGGTTGTGATGGTGGGCGGTGGTGGGGATAATGGTGGTGGGTATTGGTGAGACTGGTGGAGTGGTGACGATAATATGGTGGTGGAAGAAGTAGTGGTAGTAGGGTGAGAAAAGGGGTCCTAAGATAGGTAAATTAAGCACTAATGGTGGTTGTGATGGTGGGTGGTGGTGGTGGATCGGCGATGGGGATAATGGTGGTGGGTATTGGTGAGACTGGTGGAGTGGTAACGATAATGTGGTGGTGGAAGAAGTAGTGGTAGTAGGGTGAGAGAAAGTTTCCTAAGATAGGTAAATTATTTAGTCACCCTTGGTTAATTTTTCTTTGTTTTGTTTTAATTTAATTTTAGTTTTCAAATTACTTTTTAAATAAATAAATTAATTAAAACAATTTTTAATGCTAGATTTTTCCAAAAAAGAAGATGTTGTGAATTTAAGATTTGCCGGGTAAGGGACCGGAAGAAAAATGAAACCTATACAAAAATTAACCAAACACAAGGCTACACGCGAATTAATTGTAACCGGTTCAGTTTCTCACATCTCTCTTTATTCCCCTTTTTTTTTTGTCATGGTTTCTGTTTCTGTCATTATTCCTCCCCTACTTCATGGGATTATGCAAGGCTACACGTGAATTAATTGTAATCGATTCAGTTTCTCATCTCTCTTTATTCCCCCCCTTTTTTTTGTCATGATTTGTGTTTTTGTCATTTCTCCCCAACTTCGTGTAATTATGCATGCTTGAGAAATAGTTCATGATAATAGGTAAAGAGACAAAAAAAGAAATGGTTCAAGAATTAAATATTATTATAAATTTTAGGAAAATGAATAAACACAAATTTATGTAAATTGGGAATCCAATAATTTATATCAAAGAGAAAAATTAAATTCTAATGCTAATGCTAACAGATTTTGCAAGATTAATCTAATTGATTTTAAAGTAATTTTAGGTGTTTTTAGTTTTGTTACAAGTTTGGTGAATGACCTTTGATGATATTTTTTTGAAGTATTGAACGAAGTAATGTTCTACTGCTCATAGGAATTGCTCTAACGATTAACTATGTTTGTCCCAAAGGGTTGTATGACTTACATACACAATATTAAAAGATTCGAGGATAAGGACATGTTTATTAACCAACTCCTCAAAACATTTAGACCTAGATCGATCGGTTCGATTCTTTTCAGACAATTACAACATGTATGAATAGACGGATGCATTTGAAACACATACGCACGGGTTGAGATCTAGTGCACTAAATAAAGAAGAGAAGTTGCATGCCTTGATTTCCTCTTGATCTAATTTGAACTGATCATAATCAACATGTTCAGTGTCATCATCTGATTTCGACGAACTGAAATATGCTTATGGACATCGAGTTTTAATGTCATACTTGTTCCAAAAAGGAATCCATGACTTTGCAAATATAGCAGCTTCTTTGACGCTAAAAAGAGTTAAAGAAGAGCCAGAATCATCAGAGAGATAAACAAAGAGTTTCTCTGGAGGGTAATTTAAAGACATCGCTGATAACATAGTGTTCATAACTTGAACAATAGGTTCTTTAGTTAAATCCGCAATGCAGATAAAAACATCAATGCCCGATAATGATGAAGAAGATATTCTGTCTGGGTAAGTGGTTCTAACAACGGGTCTGAATCTGAAAGCTTGGGTTAAGCACCAAATAAAAGAGAAAATGAATTCATAAATAAATAGAAGAATCCATGGCCATTTACTTTGAATCACTGGTTCTTGAAGGAGATGGGATAGACGATAATAGAGTAAGGAGAAAATGATTATGGTGTGGAACACTGAGTGAAGTCTGTTCAGGTTTGCTTTAAGTGTTTGAACTTGAACTTCATGTAAAGGAAGGGAATCAGCAGTAGAAGAAATTTTCCACCAACTATTTGAATCACATCAATGACATTGAAGTATCAAGAGATAGTCATTGATTGATGTAGTTTGGAAATGTAGCTGTAAACGAAACATGGTGTAAATTAGGCTTTGTCAGAAACCTAAGCATACCCACACAACATCTAATATCATAATCATTACTTTGGATCGTTAATTTGAACTAAAACATACAACCTCACATAAAACGTTACATCATAAACACTACATAAACATAAAACATAAACATTACAGCATAAACATGTCTTGACCAAACTAAAACACAGGATAAAACATTACATCACAGACACACAATAATGCACCAGAAATTATTAAGCAACATAAAATAGACTTAGTCAGCCCATTCCACCAACTGACACCTAGGACATTTCCAGAAATGTTCACCAAAGGTGTTCTTATCTCTAGAACGATGCAGTTTCATAACAAATTTACAACCAGGGATTGAGCACGACGCCACCTTTTCATGTTCAACCTTAATTATCCCTTTGTCTTTAAAGTTTTTGCATAGTTCATTTACCTTTCTATCATCTTTGGCCTTGATTGCATCTTCCAACCACTGTGCTTCTTCACGACAATTCTCGAATTGGCAACGCAAGTACTTACTCTTTCCCGGTTTTGTTTCGAGTAACATTTTGATGCCCGTACAACCTCTCCGCGGGAACTTGGAATACATCGAAGGGCATTGCATGGCGATATGGTCATCAAGAAAACATAGTGGACAAACTTAGTTTGCTTCCACACATACTATTTGTTTTCCTTTGCGACTAGAATTGATTTATGACTGTGTATATTTCAAGAATGGATTTATTCCTCACGGTGTGTTTCTTTGAATGGTTAATGGATTATAGTTGTGTGAAAAAAAATGATCTTTATTTATAAGAAAATCCCCCGATTTTCGTCTTTTCAATTACAGTGTGTTGATAAGGATAAAGAGATATCTATCTGAATGAGATATCTATAACAGTGCGTTGATGAAAGGGTGATCAGAATCTTAAGGCTAACAGAAACAGATATTTCGGGCAGAACATGCACTATCTATGAACAATGTGAGTTAAGTCGTTTGAGTGTAAACAAGTTGTAGGTTTAAAAAAGGGAAATGCACTATCTATGAACAATGTGAGTCGTCTGTGAGCATAATGCACCTTAGACACGTGAATCCAACACTAAGAAAAAAGATTATACTGCAAGAAATCTCGGAAGTGTCTACCGGTCTAGTGTAAAGAGAGTGTCATATTATTTAGTTAAGGAACACTAAAACTGAAAATGAGTGTAGATGGAGTGTAAACGAAAAAAAGTCAAGGAACGGGTATTTGTTAGCCGTTCTAAAAAACCCAAAAACGGATAATGAGTAGCCGTTATTAAGGAACGGACAACAGTTGGCCATTTTTTTTTGATGTAGAACAATTAATGAGTTTCCGTTTTTCAATTTTTTAGATTGGCTAACCATTGCCCGTATCCAGAGTCTTCCCGCCGTGATTCCCACACACCAGGGAAGGCTTGCGGGAAGAGGGAGTTTCAACCACGGTTTTTTGTCTGGGAATAGCCTGGGCATCTCCATAAGACCCAATCTATGGTTTGGTAAAACACGTAATTAGTTTACTGTACAGCATCTCAAGAAGATCGAAAGGCAATATCTAGTGTTCCTAGCTATTCTTGATTAAGTTAAAAGCTAAAACATCTATTAACATACATGTTTTAGTTTTAAAGTTTGCTAAATACAGACCTCACTGCATATCCTCTTGTTGTTTCAGAGCCAACACAACAATTAGCTGGACGCATATGAAAATCCTACACCATTCGAATATCCGTTTGCTAGAATTTTTACTGGAATGAATCAATTTCGAAAACTTGAATGAATTTCTACTAGAACTTAGTCATCTAAATCAATTTATTCGTGAATGAATCAAGTTTTATAGCATATTATTCATAAAATAGTTGTAAATAAAACCAATCTGATCGATCCACATCTTAGGGTTCTAACTCCCCTGTGTATGATATTTGGTTGTAGATAATTCAACCACATCTATCCATAACTTTTCCGATTTAGCCATACCTGCAAAACAATATGAACCAAACTATAAAATATGATGACAGAGATACCATTAATAATAATTTAATTGAAAGCAATAATTTAATACTAATTGAAACTAAAATCCTCGATTTCACACTATTAAGTTTTAAACATCCATCTGACCATTAGAAAGCTGATGTTCATCCGAAACAATACTTGTGTAGTTAATACTTTTGTAGATGAAGGAGTTCAATTCTTCAATCCAATGTTAATTCTCAGTAATTGAAACCCTAATTTCAAATGGAAAACATTGGGAAACCGAATCAGGGTTACCAACTGAGAAACTTTGGTGAATAAAGAATTAATTTAAGTATAAGAAGAAAACTTTGGTTGGAGATTAGGATTTAATCTGATGGATATACGTTCATCGTCTCCATCGTCTTTGTTGTCTGAGAACCCAGAAGAAGAAAAAAAAAAAAAAAAGAAAAAAAAAAAAATTATGGTAAATTTGATTTAATATAGTTTTTTGACTTAAGTCCTTGAAAATTTTAATCATATTAAATTAAACCCCCTAAATAGATCATATATAAAACCGAAATCATTATATCTCAACGGCCTTAATCACGTAAAAACGTTGAAAGTCAAATGATCCAGTGGGCATGATCAATAGTTCAGACGGAAAGGAATTCCTGACATCTGACGGTTGAATTTTATATCCAGGAGATCTAACGGCTCAGTTTGATTCCGTGTTTCAAAATTGAGTAAGCGTTTTAACTCTTCCTTGGTGTCATTAAAAGGGGGGACATAGAATAAAGATTCCTTCGTGATTTTTGCAGCTCTCCAACGTAGATTTTCTTTGAAATCCTTAACAGACTCTACGACATTCTTGCACTCTCCAAAAGAGAAAATGTCAGTAGGTTCTCTTAATTTTAAATTCTATCTGACTGCCTCTTTCACACCGATGCATTTTACTTCTTTGTGTCATGTTGTGATACCTGAACTAGTTCTAGCATGTAGAACATTTCATGTTCATCCAATAGGATCGCTCCTGTTCCATAGTATGACTTTCATAAGCATCCATTAGTATAATACCTCTAATTATAATATAGGTTATATGAAAGCATCCATTAGTATGGAAGCATCCTGTAAGATGACCAGAAGAAGCATCCATTAGTACTTTCATACCACTTTTTACGATACTTTATAGATCCGGAAAATTATCATCCACAATACTAGTTATATCTTTATCTTTTTTATTTGAGATAGTAAAATGTAATATCTCTAATTAGCTTTACTGGATCTGGCTTCTTATTTTTAAAGATTAAAATCACATCTAAGCTTTCATATAAACCATGCCACTAGAATTGCTTTTTATGTCAAAGATCTATCATGACAGAGAAAAAGCTTATCAACATAATCATGTATAAAAGAAAAGTTAGAAATAACATTCATATGAGTTAATCCAAGGGAAAACCACACAACAACAAAGAATTGATGATTAAGAAATAAATGTAATGAATCTTCCACGTGGTTATTGTTGCAAAGGCAACAAAAAGGTGTTCCTTTAAGCGTAAATCTAGCAATTCTACTATTCAGTAGAAGAGCGTTAGAGTATAACTTCCAAAGGAAAAGTTGCACCCGAGGTTGTTATTTTAAATTCCAAATCTTTTTCCATATTGGGTTGGAATCTCCCATGTCAAATGTCAAAGGTTTATATAATGATTTCACAGTAGTTATACTATCCTTAGTGTGTAGCCACTTAAGTTCATTTATTCCTTCGGTTGAAACTGAAAGACCAAGAATATTAGAGACAATTTTATGATCAAAATAAAGTTCAAAACATTTGTGTTCCATTGTCCACTATCATTTATAACATCTGAAATTTAGTGAGAGTTTCTTCCTCAATAACATTAGGAGGAATTCTGACCAAATATCAAGGTTAGAGTTGATGGATGATAGATCCCATATGCATTTCTCTTAAAATGCTCATGCCTTTTCTGATGCTAGACCATATCCAGGAAATCTTGAACTAATTAAAATATTTGACAGTTTGAAATACTTGTATTTTAGGACCAGAACCCAAAGAGCAGAAGGATTAGGAATTACTCTCCTAGCAAGCCTAATTAATATAGAAATATTGAAGAAATAATAATTAGATTTCTAATTCCAACCCCTCTTGGGCTTTGGGATGCAAATAGACTTCCAACTTTTGAAATAAATCTGTTTTTTTAGGATCTGATTTATTCCACCCGAAATCTCTTTGTACTTTATCCATTTTGTCCAATGTTTTATCGGGATATTCAAAACAACTCATTTGAAAAGACGGTAAGCAAAAGTGACAAAGTTAATTAAAATAGTCTCACCGGCATGTGAGAGTAATTTGGATTATAAGTTTTCTTAAGTAAAGATTCAAATTTCCTAGATCTTCTTCTAACAATGGTGTACAATGTCTATGATGGACCTTTACTTGGGAAAACTTGTTCTAGGCTTAAAGGGTGGAATAAGTTGTCCAACAGTGGCTTAAGTCTACTAGTTAATACATACAATACAACTATTGAGATATAAGTCGTATCATACTCATGATCCAGATGCCCGAATGGAAAAACTTTATTCATATATTTAATAATGGAAAAAGATGAGATAATTCGCGATAACAAAACATGGGATGAAATTTAGCTATCTCTTTGATCCGCATGAATCGATCAACATTACATCTAAGTTGGAAGAAGAAAGAAAGATGTTCAAAAATATCACAAAAGTACTCAAGCTTTATATGCCTAAATACTCCGGGTCTTCCTTGTTATAATCCCTTCAAGGATAGGATAACTTAAAACTATGATGAGAAACGAAATATAAACTTGTCCAAACATCTCTTCCAGACTCTTATCAATGAAAACTCTTCTTACTCCAAGAATGAAGCATCCCGAATTCCATAACACCAATATGAATAACGGAATCATGAAAATAGTAGCTCCTTCGATATTAAAGTTCCCCTTCTCATATTTTTCCTGTTGATCAGAATCTATTACCTTGTTAGTTAACCGAAAACTAGCTTTTATTACTCCAACCGATTTCATGACAACATCGAGACATCCAAACAAGCTTCCCGTAACTGATTTTATCATCCAAATCCTTTGTTCATTCCACCATGTGTTTATTGTTCCACCACTTATTAGTACCTCTACTAAATGTTGACAAAGAGCGGACATGTAAACAATGACAAACACTGTAAACCATGGATCTGATACCTTAGGGAACAATGGGATTCCTTTAACAAGGTACAACTGAGGGATGATTCCGTAGATGAGAAAAGATCCGGCATAGAGAGGGTGCAATGTAAAATATGCATAACACATACTTTGAAGTGGAGACATTCTTGACATTCCATAAGTTAAAGGACTGAATTTGGAAACACCGACTTGAAATAATCCTGAGCACCATTTCATGGTTTGAACCATGGCATCCTTCATATTCATTGTGGTACACCCTAAAAAGCTTGGTTTTGATGGAAAACAATAGGTTGATGTCCATCCTTTGCAATGTAAGAGGTACCCAGTAAATGTACTCTCGAGTAAGCATTTGTATGAGAACCCTATCTGTGAGAACTATGTGATGTTAACTAACAAAATAAATACACAAGAACCAAATAAATTTCGACTTGGTTTATTGAACTTACTTGATCACCCCATTGAGTCTTGTTCTCAAACGCACATGACGCCAAACATCTAGCTTCACGCAATAGGGACAAAGTTGTTGGTGAATCCTTATCATTTTCATTGCACTCGAAATCTTGACATAACGATTTAATGAATTTAGTAGATGGTCCAAAACAAATTTCCGGTTCTGAAATATAGATATCTAATGAAGTACCAAATTTCAATATATAATCAGTGATTACAAATTATAAACTTTGCTTAATTAATACTTGATACTAGTGGGTGTAAAAAACTTATGCCGTGAATACAATTATGTTTACGATTACCTTCTTGCCTGGGAGTACCAAATAGTGCCTTTCTCTTCAGGTAAAAACCAGTACCTGATAATACTGGCCCTCTTAGCCCATCCATACCTTGCCATTTCGTCTGAATCCACCAAATTATACATTGCAGAATTTACCGATCAAATTAAATCCGAAGGTCAAGACATGAAAAAAAATTCGAAGGAAAAAATGCAAAATGAATGTGCAAACCTTAAAAGCTGATCTGGCTTGACCATCATAGATATCATTTTGACTAAGATTATAGAACATCTGAGGGAACTGAACGAAAGCCAAAGAAGATGATGAAGACATCTTTGAATCATCTACATAAAAGCACATTGCTTGTTTTGCTGATGTTGGGTCGTTACAGTACATGTCACAATCTAACACCAGTATGTACGGTGCGTTGCTGATTATCCCTGACACCCGTAACTGCAATTAACATTGTAACTCAAAACTAATTAAACGATCCCATTCCATTTTGATACTATTTAAAACTATTTTTGAGAGAGAAGTGATTCTAAGTGTACATCGGAATAACTGATAACACTAGCAAATTTGTGATACATGACTTAGCTTAATTGGCATAACATATAGAGACATGGAAATACCAGTGAGTTAAGAGCTCCGGCTTTAAAACGATGTGGATAAGTAGGCCTTCTCTCGCGAGAAACATAAACAAGTCTAGGAATCCCATCATTTTCACATATCATCTGCATTGATTCCAAAAAATATGTACAACCTTTGATTACTTCACTGGGGAAGTAGTTCCATAATACTGATGAGTGTTTTTGCCGTGTTGGATATGAATAAAGAAGAGCAACGTACCTCAACTTGTGGGGCTCGATCTTGACTTGTTGCTATGTTTTGACTTTCATTCTGTACACGGTCCACAAAGTTCTGATACTTTGACTGCGTTTAAATAAAGAGATTCCAGTGTCAGGGCACCACAAAATTTAGGCATTATCATGCATTTACCGGAAGATGAAAACATTCGGCATATAACCCACGGGATGTGTGATTTTAAAAACGTGACGTGTTTATGGAATCCAACATTTAAAATGTGAAGCTGCACAAAGACCATGAGCACATGACATAATGCACTAAATAAAGAAGAGAAGTTGCATGCCTTGATTTCGTCTAGATCTAATTTGAACTGATCATAATCAACATGTTCAACATTATCATCTGATTTCGACAAACTGAAATATGCTTCTGGACATCGAGTTTTAATGTCATACTTGTTCCAAAAAGGAATCCATGACTTTGCAAATATAGCAGCTTCTTTGACGCTAAAAAGAGTTAAAGAAGAACCAGAATCATCAGAGAGATAAACAGAGAGTTTTTTTGGAGGGTAATCTAAAGACATCGCTGATAACACAGTGTTCATAACTTGAATAGTGGGCTCTTTAGTAGGATCCGCAGTGCAGATGAAAACATCAATGCCCGGTAATGATGAAGATGATATTCTGTCAGGGTAAGTGGTTCTAACAACAGGTCTGAATCTGAAAGCTTGGCTTAAGAACCAAATAAAAGAGAAAATGAATTCAGAAATAAATAGAAGAATCCATGGCCATTTACTTGGAATCACTGGTTCTTGAAGGAAACGAGAAAGACGGTAATAGAGTAAGGAGAGAATGGTTGTGGTGTGGAAGACTGAATGAAGTCTGTTCAGGTTTGCTCCAAGTGTTTGACCTTGAACTTCATGTAAAGAAAGGGAATCAGCAGTATAAGAAATTTTCTTTTCCATTTTGATCTCCTTTTATATTTCTTGGTGATACTGCATCAACGAAGACGTACGTGCTCATAATCTCTTTTTCTTTTATAGGAGAACCGTGCTCTCATTTATAACCAGCGTCATCAATCAGTTATTCAGTACAGGCACTAGGGATTATTCCGTATAATGACGAACTTACAATGCGCATGAATTTCTGGAGGTCTTTGGAGGAACATGAGTTTACTGCTCAGATTTGCATGACCAAAATTTCAGTGTCAAAGTTCGTTTATTCTTGGTAGATGAATGCATTAACTGTACATTAAATGTTTAACTAGTTTAGTTAGAGTAGGCTTCTAGCTGATAAGAACTTCATAATGTTAGTCTGTCCTAATCTGTCTATATATGCCGCCAAGTAACCAACTCAATGGATCTTACTTAGAAAATATGATAAAATTGGAAAACCAACGAAAACATTAAACCAACTTAATATAGTATATACATTCAATCAATAAATTATGTTTATTAGCAAACAACACCAACCTTGAATAATTTCATCAAAGTAAACAAATACTAGTTTAATTCATTTTTATTTTTCTTATTTTTTTTCCATACAAATTTTATATTTTAATACGACACTGTTTAAAGTTCATGCATCATTAATTAATCTTCACAATCTAACCCTTTCTTAATATTTTGAAGAGTACATGCAACAAGAGTATTAACTGTTTCGAGTGATTCCATGGTTAGCTTAGCTGCAGGAGTTGAATTGGCTAGAATTTGAAATACCATGGTGAACAAAGACCCAGCTCCTTCCACGGTTTTCTCCTCTTGTCGAGAACTAATCACCAGCGGCCTTGTCTCGAGCCCGTCTGAGAGAATGGAGAATCCAGAGGGAAGAATTGCAACTTTACTGGAATCACATCCTGTCATTGCCGATTGCAACTCAGGGATATCCACTGAAGCGTAAACTATCATGGATTCAAAACCATTCGTGCAACAATCTTGTAGTATCCAAGTACTGCTGTCTTTTGATTTCGATGCCTTAATAAATAATAAACATCATCTTGTTAGATTAGATAAAACTGATCAACTGCTGGTACTGTTTTCTTTAAATTTTCGTAAAATGAATACTCACTTGGATGGTTACGGTGTTCCCTCGGTCCTGTCCTTTTGCTAAGTTTGCGATGGATTGTACAGGACCTCCCATTGACATAATATCCCACTATAAAATTTCCATGAAAGCAAACAAAATCACTTAACATGCTTATGGAAGATGTTACGTACTACTATGTTTCCATACGTGGTTAATATCATTATGAAAAAATTCCAAACTTCTAACTGAAAATAATTACGATGAATATAAATGATAAGCAGAGACATGCACGCCTTTGATTAAATAAAAACAAATAAGCAAGAGAGCATGCACATGCAAGGGTTTTACGTACCTCCATTCGACGAGCATCATCTCTTAAAAAATCGAACAAGACACTGGGCGCAACAGGAACCCAAGTAGACGAAACTGCACACACAATCACTCCAAGAGGTTCACCAGGATCATTCAAATTCTTACGAGACGCAATTCTTATATCATCTCCAGCTTTTGTTACGATCTTCGTCCATGTATTATGACTAGAAGCTCCAATGCCACGACAGAAACTTGATGTCATTCGTTGCGCTAATTTCAAAATGCTTTTCCTTCCAGCTAGCGTTGCAACTCCTGAAAAAATGAATGATAACTCTAAGTTATATACAGTAGTTCGAAATAAAACTATGCGTTACATGGTTATGAAAAGGTGATGAAAGTAGGTATGTACCACTTGAATCCTTCGTCGGAACGTTTGTTGCCATGCCAAAAACAAGTCTCTCACATTGGAGTTGTAATGTTGACATCCAACGTTTTGCACCAAATGCTACACCACTATTAACGGTAGAGCGAAACAAGGAATGAATCATAGTTTTCTGGGTTTCTAAATGCTCTATCCACATCACCTTGCAATGGCCATTAGCCTTATCCTCGATAATGCAACCCGATGGACGTTTGCGACATTTCACAAGTGAAGCATCGATCGTGTCTTCAACGTTGTCAATAGAGACATCAACAATAGCCCACCGCTCAGGACTTAGCTGTTTACAATATCTAATGAAATACACTTCTCTTGTGGGCACTAAAGGTGTGAGCATTTGGAATTCGGCAAACATCTGAAATCAAAATACATACAATTTGTTAAAGACAACAGAATTTTTTACTACGTCTAAGCTTGAAACAATTTGTAGATTTTCTTTTCTTTAATGTCATTAACTATCATGTACACTTACTAGTTGTGCAGCGCCATTTTTATTTGCACCTTCACCATTGCTAATTACGTCTACTGTTGCAGCTTTGGAGATCAACGAAGGAAACATTTCCTTCCATTGGTTCTACGGAAAATAAACCAGCAAATAAATTCTCGAACAAGATTGCGTAAGGAAAAAAACAAAAATCAAGAAGGTGAAATTTAAAAAAATAATAAAGAAACATCATTTTACACTCAACGGCCATTCTCCAAAACTACACACACTCTTCAAATATTCTTTAATGGGCCTCAAGGTGAAGGCAACGAGCTCCGGTTTAGATTGGGCTATAAAGCCCATTTAGGTGCGTCAGTAACTAAATGTTTAGACTTACCGACTTAGACCTGACGGTATAAATTGTTTCAACGGCAAAACAATTGCAATACAATGATTTTCCCAAGAGAAAACCCCCATTCATAATTTCTACAGAAGAATATTAGTCTTACCACATCCATGAAAGCTTGAATCAACCTAGGTAGATCAACAAAGACAACACCAGCCTCTCTTGAAACCTCAATTGATCGGCGAACTCGTGCACTTGTTGAACTACTCTCGGGCGAGAATTCACGCTTATACTCATCATAGTTAAGGATCTCACGGCCAGATTCAACGCTTTGAACCCATAATGGTTCACCAGCAGTAGCCATTTTGATTAGTTCTTCCATGGATTGGTTAACTATATCAAATATTCTGGATTTATCGATCCCAAAGATACCCGTATAGTAATCCAATGTGCTTCTATTCTCTTGACCGTTATTACCAGCCGACCCTGATGAGGTAGGGGAAGTATCTCCAGTAGCAAATTTCCGAGCAGTTGAACGTAGCTTGTCTACCTACAAATTTTTATTACCATGCAAAAATAATGTAAAAATGCAGTGAAATTTCAAAGATACAAGTATAAATCAAAGTATATGTATAACCAAAAAATAATACTAGATCGCGAAAGATATACTATATAACATATTTTGGATACCTCGGCTTTGAGTCTTGCATTTTCGATACGAAGCTGTTGTTCTTCGGTGCTCAAGGCGGCAGAGTCTTTGCTAGTGGTAGCAAAACCACAGTTAGGACAACAGGACTTCTTGATTGTTTCTCTCATGACTCTGTTTTCTTCCTGGAGTTTATCCATTTCTGATTTTAACAGGGAATTTTCATGACGTTCTTGTATCGCCTGCATGTATTTTATTGACATCGTATACTTAGAAACAATCTTATATATAATTAACATGGTCATGAGATCATGTTAGTTCAGCACAATCAAACTTCAAAAATAGTGAGGATCCAGATCAATATTGGGTAAAATGACAATAATCTTTTCTTATGCTAATTACCTTGATTTGCGTTCGACGATTTTGAAACCAAAACTTGACTTGCCTGGGAGCAAGGCCTAGTTTCTTACTCAGTTGTTGTCTTTGCTTCTCATCTGGATGCGGCGATTCTTTAAATAACCTGCAATTCATCATTAAATTATTAAGCTTAACCCAAGCGATATATCTTAAGACCTAACTAAAGATGACTAATTAATTAGGACATATGCCACGATCGGAAAATGATAGCAAAATATTCATATAAATACTGGTTAATTCTTGCATGGTTAACGTTGGATTAATAGATTCTACATCTGAATACTATTCGATTATAACCGAGTCATCTCAGGCCGATTCATTCTGAGGTACGTGGTTCCTTGTGTAACATAAAAACATACTGTAATAACTAAAAAAAGTTAAGAAACGTACGCTTCCATTTCTTTGATTTGTTCAGCTGTATGTCTATGATATTTTTTCCTCTTCTTCTTACTCTTGTTGTTGTTATTATTATCTTCTTCATCACCTTCTTCGTCGTTCAATCTATCCATCCCCATGTCGACATCATCATCTGTTCGACATGGTCCCGTATTTTCACTACTAATTTCCAACATATCTTCTTGTTGATGATTATGATGAGATTTTCCACCACCGTATCCTCCACCGCTTTCTTCATCTCCTTCTTCAACTTCCATGCTCCCCGGCTCTCTCCCACTGCCACCGGCATGGCGGAAGATACCAGCCTAATTAAAAAAACAAATTAATCTATTAATTCAATAAATGATTCAAAACAAGAACAAAAACAAAAAGAGAATCAAGAAATAAATTAAGGGATTAATGAATTAAAACAAAGGAATTAAGTAGGTATTTATTGTTCTTTGATTGATTATTGATTCCTAGCTAATCCTTACAAGAGTGAGAGAAAGAGCGGGAGAAGCAAAGAAATCTTTAGTATGGGTAGCTGGAGGATTAGAAGACATGTTCACAAGTCCCATTTGGAGTCGATCGATCCGAGAGAGTATATGGAGTAATATATCTGAAGGGTTTGAGGAATCAAATAACGTGGGATTGTGTAGAGAGAAAATAATAAATTAGTAGGGTATGAAAGATTTAAAGAAGAAGAAACAAAAGAAAATGAGGTTCTGGGTTTTATCTGTACTAATTTTTTGGTGGAGGAGTAAGAGTGAACTGGTAAAGTAATAAAGTAGCATTAGGGCTGGTAGGTGTTGAATGTTAGATATAGTTAGCAGGAACTAATTACAGGACATACCACTTTGGACGAGTACTCATTCCCAACGGTTTTTCTAGTTATATGTAAGAGAGTATATTATATTTTGCGTATACGTACAAGCCTATAGGTATTTTTGAGAGCAACTTGATTGATTTGTTTTGAGGGGGAAAAGCTATAATACTGAATATACTTTTTATGTGCATGTACTAGGACATGTCAATTCATGCTTTACTTTCATTTGCTTGTATGAAATTTGTATTTCAATAATTCTAAACAAATCTTGGGTAACCTGTTGTGAAATCTCGCGGTGGCAGGGTAGTTTCTTAAGATTTGAATTTGCACGACATTTAAATCCTACACTCAAAGCTAACCCCAAAAAAATTAACAGATAATATTATATAATAATTTCTATATCGATATATATTGCATAATTCTTTTTATGTCACTCTTCTGTTCGAGGGAAGTTCTCAAGTTCATGACTTGTAAAAGTTGTTTTTTTGAGGCAATTCTAGGTGGTTATTTATAATTAAAATTGTCATTTTATTCCAAAGGAAAACTTGTTTGTGTTTTGACTTCTGAAAACCATATTTACTCTTTGCTTCCAAGAAAAGAAAAAATGTACTGTATTACTTTACACTTAGACGTTGAATTTCATCTTTGATCCTTATATATATATATAAGACGTACGGGGAAGAAAAATTTCTTGATATTACATCCAAATTAATGCAGTTTCGATTTTCAGTTTTAATTATGTATATCGATATTATGCGATTTCTCCCACATTAGTTGTTGCACAACGTACCATGTACCCCAGCTCACTTAAGACTGCCATCTTATACACATTATGAGTTTGCAACTCCGGATATGACAGTCTTTTTGGTATTTTGGGTAGAAGTAAAAGAAAAATGATGAACCATTTTTGGTGCACTAACTTTTCAAACTCCACTCCAATAACCAGCAAGTGTTAGATACAGTCCTTGCTTCATCCTGCTATGATACAAGCCGCTGCCTTAAGAGGGGTTAGCATGAGCTCACTTTCTTCCGTCAGTGTCCTGCGGTCTCTCCTTATTGACTATTTTTAGAATCACCAAGTGAACGACTAACTCTAACTGATGGGCGCATGGGCATGCATGGGATGTGTTCTTTTGGGAGGATGACTTTAATATTCAAGCTAGAGATCAGAATCACCTCGATGCATGTTTCATGGCCTGCGTGCGTCGTCCTCTTTGGCCTGCAACACTTAATTTTTGAGCGAGTACAGATTTACACTTTACCTCTGCAACACTATATTTGTGACTAACCGTTACCAACTTTCCAAATTCACCGGCCATTTAAAGTCAACCAGCTCTTCAGAGGTCAAGAAAGAAGGATGTTAACACTTTGGTTAGAGCCCGTGTGGCAGTATCAGTTCATATAATTTTGTTTCCAGGATTTGAGCTAGTTGGAAAGGTAGTTAGGAGTCTCTTCTCCCCTTTTGTTCTCTCTTTAGCATATTCCTTCATTTCCTCTTTTTTCTTATACCATGTCATTCACCATATCGGGTATCAAAATCGATATTACATCTGTTCCACATTAATAATTAAGAGATTTTAGCATATTCCTGTTTTCCGATTGATGAAATGTCAGGTGTTCTTTATTTTGTCACCTCTTATACCCCGTACACTGTTTAAAACACTTGCGCATAAAAGAAAAGAGATATATTAGAAAATTATTGGAGTTAAGAACAAAAATCCCTATTGATTCCGAAGCCGTATTCTGAAGTTGCAATCGTTTGAACCTAAATAATTCATTCTAATTCTTTTGCAATTCATGCATTTTCATTTATGTTTCCTGAAATCTATTCCAAGGCAATTCAATCTCAATCTCAATCTCAATCATTCCATTCATTCTCAGAGCTAATTTCTAAAAATGTAGTATACGACATGGTTCCATATGTTACAGCTTACAACCAGATTACATGAATGGTGGTAAGTAATGGTTTCAATATGGATTTTACTTCAAGCAAGAGCGTACGTGGATACCTTATATATATATATATATATATGCAATTGCATGCATGTCGTTGCATCAAAATAATCTCTGGAATAATATATCTTGGCCCAGAAGAAGAGGTATCGATGCCAAAGTAACCTGTGACCTGTCCATTCACCTCAATATATATGGCCGATATATATCTTGAATAACAGCCGGTCAAACCGATGTCAGTGCTTAATCCGATCATTCACCAACTAGCCTAAACTCCATAGACAGTCTACTCTATAAAGTGATCAGTCTAGATCCTATAGTATTTCGTCTCATCCACATCACTGTAGTAGCATTATTACTTTCTTAAATGCCCGTAAGTACCTTTCTAAATATCTCTAAATTTGTCTTTAAAACAACCGTTTCCTTTAACACTGTTCACATTATTACAGAGATAAGAGAGGAATTATAGAGGTCATTGGACCACTTTCATTCGACAGCATTCTCATTCAGACTTAATGATAACAATGATCATCTGTCTTCCAGAAGCACGATCCTTTCTTTCAACAACTTATTATGGGACCGGTAATGGTCAGCAAAACGTAACTAATAATCTTGACGGTGAAGCATATATATAGTTTGTTTCCAGTGGCATGCAGTGGTCGAAAGAGCGAATAAAACTGAAATGGGCAAGTTTTACCTATACCAGATTAACTATAACGGTCAGGATGTACGTCGTACGTACAGCAGCGAATGAATCAACGATATCATACTACGTACACTGGTGTCTCACCATGGTAGTTCTTTTATGTACCTATTTACTTATTATTAGTGAGTAGTTCATCGCATTAACTGAAAATTTTGCTTATTAATAATACTAAGACAAAATACTGGTTCAGTACTTCGTCCAGAGATTAATTCCATTAATTACTTACAACTTAAAGCTACCTAATGGAATCTTTTGTTTTACTCTCTCTTTTTTATCCAAATAAAATGCATTAGAAAGGAGGCAAAAACCTAATGACACTGAAGACTGGAAGTTCTCAACTCTCCAGAGTTGAGCCTGAGAGTTTTGGCTAATTTATTCGTCTAAGCATCTATAACTGTGCTTTTATACTATATTGTAAAGACTGACTACGTATGATTTTTTTTACCCTTTTTCTGTTTGTGGATTTTGAGTCGGTTAGTTGAGGACTGGTAGATAGATGTGTGGGATATCTTGCATGAAGAATTTTAGTTTGTCTGCTAATTAATGAATAGCTTTTTGCCTTTTTCATTTGCCTAACATATTACTTTCTAGGGAGCACTTTTGGGCTACAATTGCTAGCTTTTTGTAGTTTTTTTGACCCAATAGAAAATAATTTTATCCCAAGAAAAAATATGACAAAGCCTAAAAGGTCCTTGTCATTTTTTTCACATTCAAGTTTAATGCTGATTTTTTTGTTAATCATAACAAGCACTGGTTCAAATCAGGAATTAAAGGTTACTACTAGATGAACTTGCAGCCTACAAGAATCTCATAATTATGATTAATGATGTTATTAAGCTTTTATAACGAATGCTTGATAGTATTGATAGTTCATAAATAAGCTTTCACTGCAAAGTTTAAGCAAGTCATGATAAGTAGTAGAACTTGACACCTTGTTGTTCAGACTGCTTTTTGCGGAACATTTTGGGAATCCAGCAAATGAAGAACAAAAATGCTTACTGGAAGCACGTGAAAGTTGAACATACAGGTGAGGAGGTGATAGCTTTGACGTGCTCGTTTCCTTTCGGATTTATTGATGAAACAGTTTTTTTTAAGGGGCTACATGGGAATGATCTCAAATACCCAGTCAGCTAGCTTAGATTTGTGTAGTTGTATTAAGGACATCAAATAACAATAACAAATTTGAGTTAATTGAATACTTAAGCTAAAACTCTGTTGTACTCGTAGTTATTGGTTGGCGGTTCTTACATGTGGTGACTGACACGCCACGTCGTCAAATTGACTTAGTCAAAGGTTCGTGTTCTATGATAATATATGATAAGATAATCAAAGCTCTTTTTGGGCACTCATTGATCACGTTCGCATATGAAATACCGAGAGAGAAGAGTGTTAGTTGTTGAATACCTGAGGAGTTGAAGTGCGGTTGCTAGTAGGGTTTCCAGACACTGTTATCTTTGATGTATACAAGGTTCTAGAGATGCAACTCAAGCATCAACCGCATCAGCTTCACCGAAATAGAATGTAGAAATCGAAGTTTAGTCCCAAAGTTAGTGGGTTTTGGACTCTTTAGTCCACTCATCTGAAGCCCAGTACAATCTAGTCCAAATAAACCCCGCTTGCTACAGTTTAGTCCAAACATGGACGAGTTAGTCCAAAAGCAAGACGAGTCCCGATTTTCTGAAATTTCAATATACCCAAATTACCCTTCAACCGATTCCATATATATAAAGCGTGTTTTGAAAACGATTTTTTTGGATCTCAAACATGAATTCAAAACAGGGAGCAGGTCAGAGATGAATTTTGGGAGTTGATTTAAAAGTTTCAGAGAGGATTTAATCGTTTTTTCATCATAATTCAACTCCAGGTTACTTTGAAAGTGTTCTGAATCGATTTATTTCATCTCAGATTTGAATTCACGACAAATTGAGAGATAGATTGATCCGGATATAAATTTCGTAGGTGATTTAACAGATTCATAGAGGTTAGGTTGGATTTGATTGTTTCTGCAGAAGAATTCAACTTCAGGTTAGTTTTCTTTTGGTTGTACCATCTGTTACATCCATTTTTTTTATGTTTGTTTCTGATTTTTAGTTTTTCTGAGTTTATGAGTTGATCATATGAATTCGATCTGTTACATCTTATTGTTTGTATGATCTTGATTTGATATTTGTTATATATTAGCTTTTGATTCTCGTGAAACGATTTTTTTTTAGTGTTGTTTGATGATGATTTTAGTTTTATGATGCATGATATGAAATCGAACTGATATTAGATCCTAGGCTTCTGATTTATTCAATTATGTGTTCCAGTGAGATTCTGAAGCTTAATCGATGGAGTATTTGATTTAGTTTTACAATTATTTGATGTTTTGGCTTCTATTAAATGTGTACTTTACTGTACATTGTTTAAGTTTTAGGCTATTCAAATCTGAAATTGTGATTTGAAGCTTCAAATGTTTATTATCATTTCTTTTGTAATATGTAGGGGTATCAAATATGTCTGAGAAGGTTATACATGCTGTTTTGAATCATGGTGAGCATTCTGCTGCTTTTCCTGTTAATACTTCGACAACCGTAGATGAATTGAAGCATTTTGCATGCAAGCATTGGAGGTCTTTGTCTCCTGAGAGTATACGTTTCAGCTATTTGGATAATGTTCAATTAGTTTTTGTACAAGGTGATATACAACTGCAAGGTTTAGTTGCACTTGTTATTCTTATTAAGAATGAAGATTTCTATTTGAATGTTGGCGTGATTCGGAATCATACTTCTCGTTCTAAGTCTGGTTGTAGCACTAGTTATGGTTCTAGTACTTCAAATTCTTGTGTAACTGAAAGTCCTAAGATGGTAAGGGTGGTAGATCATGATGCAGACCAGGCCAAGCCTCTGATTTCTAAAGAATGGATTTATGTTTTTGACAAAGTTGGTAGAGAATTTATGGGTGGTGTTAAAGCTGTTAGAATTGCTGTTGATAAGTACAAGATGGCTACTGGTCACAAGATTAGTATTCTTAAAAATGACAAAATTCGTTTTACTGCAAAGTGCCAAGAAGATGGTTGTGGTTGGAGGATTCACTTTGGGCCTGTGAATGGTGACATTTGTCGGTCTGTGCTGAAAGATTCTAATGTTATTCACAGGTTAGTGGTGTTCATATTAGTCCACATTACGATTTTTTTTTTTAATACTTTTATATGTAGACTTGTTTTAGGTGTACATTGTGGTGCACATTACTTGTTGTAGGCTTTTTAGGTGGCACATTGTGGTGTAAATTACATATTCTTGCTTGGTATGTGTTTTATTTTTGCATATGTGGTGTTGGTTTTGAGATCTTATTAGGTGTACATTGTGTTGCACATTACTTATTCCAGTTTTTTTTTTTTTTTTTTGTAGCTGTGGTGTTGGTTTGAGGTTGAAGAGTCCTGCGGTGAAAACCAAGTTAGTCAAGCATTTGATCGCTGACAATATACAGGGTGATCCTAGTTTAAAACCCAAACAGATCATGTCACTTTTTAAGAAGACTTATGGGTCCAATATTAAGTATCACCATGCCCGTAGAGGGAAATAAGCTGTATTTGAAGAACAATTTGGTGATGACGAGAATTCGTATAGCGATTTAACTTGGTATGTCAAAGCAATTGAAGAAACTAATCCCGATAGCTATGTGAAGTTTGAAGTTGATCATGGAACCAGAAGATTTCAGAGGATTTTCATTTGTTTCGGTGCTTGCAAGCATAGCTATAGGTATCTCAGGCCCATGATTTACTTGGACGCTACTTTTCTTACTGGTAGATACAGGGGTACTTTGATGGCTGCAACATGTATCAATGGAAACAATGGTTTTTACCCATTTGCTTTTGCTCTTGTTTCTTCTGAAAACAAGGAAAACTGGTTTTGGTTTATGGAGAATCTTAAAGAAGTTGTCGATGGTCGTCAGATTGTTTTCCTTAATGACCGTGGAGAAGGACTTTTGCAGGGCATTCCAAAAGTATTTCCTAATTCATATCACAACTATTGCTTTTACCACATCAAGTGCAATCTCCCCATTGGATCAGGTGATGCGAATTCGAAGGACGTTATTGATTTATTTTACAAAGCTGCTTACTCTTACACAGCAGCTAACTTTGAAGAAGCTTTGCGGGGCATGCATGCAATTGGATGTGGACATGTTGCTAACTATATCAGGCCTATTCCAAAGGAGAAATGGGAAAATGTATTTTTCCCTGTATGCAGATATAGTGCTCACTCTTCAACTCTTTCCGAGTCGTTCAACAACTGGATTTTTGAGTTCAAAAAGTTGCCTGCTTTTGCTCTTCTCGATGCGATACGGTGAGTTTTATGTTTAGTGTTTCATTCATTTATTTTATTTGATGTGTACATCTTCCCTTGTAAACATGTTTATCTATCTACATTGTTGCACATATGGATTTGCTTGATTTGTAGATACTTGTACACATGTTTTATCTGTGATTCTGCAACTGTGTGTACATTGTTGTACACATGGATTTCCTTAATGTGTACATTGTTGTACACATGTTTTATCTATATTCCTTCTAGATCATGTTTTGATTTTATGTTTTGTGTTTTTATTATGTTAGTTTGAAGGTTATGAAGATGAATTCTACGAGAAGGGTAGAAGGTCTAGAAACTTTCAACACTAGGCTCACTCCCACATTTGAGGCTTTACTAGAGGAAAATATCGACATTGGTCGTACTTGGACTGTTACTGAGTCCATGGAAAGATTGTATGAAGTCGCATCTCCACGGTCTCATTCTGTAGATCTATTGCAGAAAACTTGTACATATCACAGGTGGCGAGTTAATGGTTTTCCTTGTGCACATGCTTGTGCTGCTATTCAAGCTACGAGGGAGGAAATCTATTCATTTGTTGAGCCATACTTCACCACTAAATGGTACAACAGGACATACCAGGAGATCATCTTGCCAATCCCCAATTATGACAAGCCGCAGGCTTATGATCCTAGTGATAGGGTTATTGTTCCTATTCCTGTTCCTCCACCTGGTAGACGAAGAGCACAGCGTATGAAGAATGCTTGGGAGAAGCAAAAGAGGCCTATGATGTGTACAATGTGCTTCACCCTTGGTCACCACAACAGAGCTACCTTCCCCATGCTTTGATGATTTTTTTCTATGTTTTTGTTCAAAAGATTCTATGTGTTTGGTTTTTACTTTTGGTAATGTCTTTTTCAATTTTCTTTGGTGTGGATAATTAGTGAAAGGACATGTGTACCATTATGTACACCTTCCTGTGCACTTCAGTTTTCTTACCTGTCTTTTTACCTGTGTACCATTATGTGCACCTTTCTGTACAATGGATGCTACTAGTCTATTTTGTTTAGTAATATTTTATGTTTTTAGTTCTGTATATTGGTACTAGTTTTATTTTGTTAATGCTTGTTCAATTCTATGTTTAGTGTTTCAATTCTATGTTTTTCAGTTCTGCAGGTCTGGATAAATCTGTCAGTACATGTGTACCATTATGTACACCTTCTGTACCATTACTGTGATAAATTTCTGCTCTGTCAGTAACAGTGCACAATCATGTACACCTTAATATTTTACTAACCTGTAATATACACCTTAGTACTGACACAAGTATACTTTCAACACATCAATATTGAAACTAATAAAAAGATTAATTCAAGGTCTTTATAGTAGTCATAAGTCTTAAATTGAAACTAATAAAAAGATTAATTCAAGGTCTTTATATTATTGAAAACTGAAATTTGAAAAGTTGTCTAAAGATAAAAAATGTTTAGAAGCAATTCAGAAAGTGGTCTTGTATAATGAAGCTTAAAAACTCCTCTTCCTCTTTAATGGTTTCATTTCCATACTCAGGCGCCACTCCTTGTGTTGTTCATCCTTTGCTATATCCCAAACCTTTTCATACACTCCGACTTTTTTCAGCATCTTGGCCACCAATTTTGTTCTCATTTCCTGAAAAATGTCTTCGGCCCTCTGCTGATCTCTTTCGATACTCTTTGTTTTCTTCACACTTCGTTTCATAAAGTAACAAGTGTATAACAGGCAGTCCGGGTTGATTCCTTGTGCATGGCTTTGCATGATGTTTATATCGTGCGGTTCTATAGGTGCATCACCTTTTAACGCTTTTTTCTTGTTGAGTTCCAACTGCACCACATTTGCCAGTTGTTGTGCATCATCTTTATAGTCCTTATTTGAGTGCAACGAGTTGTACCATTTCCACTCTAGAGCTTCGAAATCAAACTTCAAAAGCGACCAGTGAACTCCTATTGCCAATTGTTCTATAGAGTGATTGACGGGGATTACAAGAACTTCCAGATTGTCAGGCATGTCCCGTATGAAATCAACCACAAGCTTTTGTAGAGTGCTGATGATATTGTTTTTCATGTAGTACTACAATCAATAATTTGTTGGAAAATAAAATGAATTAGGTACACCTAAATCAGACTAGAAAACTAACAAGCATGTACACTACTACAGATCAAACATTTTAGGCCTGGAAATAGATGTATGATATAGATGTATCTATGACGTATGATACAGGTGTACAACTATGTACACACCTAAATAAAATCTAACAATCAAGCATCCATGCAAACACTTAACAGAGCATGTGTCATCAATCATATAGCATACTGGTGTACATCTATGTCCACACCTAAACAAATCTACAAACACATAGAACATGCCATGTCAATTAGGTGTACAACTATGTACACATCATTAAAATATCTATATATGACATTTTTGATTTGTTTTTGAAAAACTTACACATGCAGTAGGACTCATTATTTCACATCTCATGTACTTTTGATCATCTAGATGACGAAAGCTATCTCTACAAATTGTTGTGCAACGTCGATGGACGTAGAACTGCAGTACCTCTTGGTCCAGATATTTGTTGAACATCAGTTCACGAAGTACTTTTTCCACAATCAAAATTTCTTCCCTGACCGTTGGATCTTAGAGTCTTGTTAGTTCCCAAGCTACAGAGTTGCAGAATCATAAAGGAAATGTTAACATGGTGTACATAGTGGTGCACATACCATTTTTTTATAAGATTCAATCATTCGTATAATGCGAGGTATTGTTTTGTTAACTTACGTCAGGCTTGCATAGTCGAAGAATTTCTGTATCCTTTTTTTGTCCTGTCCTGGTTGCGTAGCATGGTATAGTGGTGATTGACGAACATTTGGCAGTGGGCGACGAGGATGATACTCATTTTCCTTTCTTTTTAGTGATGCAGGATACCCTGGTTCTTCTCCCTCTTTGATCCCCTTTCCTTTTTGATCCACATTTATCCTAACTTGTCTGGTTTTACCCTCGGCAGTGAAATCTGGATATAGTTTTTTCTTTGCAACTCTCTTTGGTGGTGTCTTGGACAACTTGCCAGCTGCTTTTGTCCTCAACATCTTTGCTTCCTTTATCTTCCTTGCTCTTGTATTTGCTGGTGGTGTCTTCTGCTCTTGTACTTCTTGACTGTTAAAAAATTCATCTTCATGCTGTTGGATGAACTGCACTGCTTCAGCAACAATCATTTCTCGTACATCTTCACTGGATAATGATTTTTGCGACGACTCTTCTTTTGGATCTTCTTGGCTCAATAATGAAAAGCTTGGACAATCGTGGATCAGGGTTGCCATCTTTACCTTCTCTTCAGATGGTGCCATTATGTAACAACCTTTCTCAAGCTTTACGAACACAGTTTCATACAAGTTATCTAGAAGGTCCTCAATTGATGTATAAGTCTCCTTCTCTGTCTCTTCTCCTTGTGTGAGTAAAAGGACATCTTCTTCAACCGGCAACATGCCTTTTGGGTCCAGCTGAGATATGGCTTGAGATGCGATTATCGTAGCTTCATCAATTTCAGCACTTTGAGTGGCATCCATCACATTCTGGTCTTGTTGATCTTCACCGATTTCAGCTGTCTCTGGCAGAGAAGTGCTGAAAAAATGCATTTTTTGTTAGGTTCTACAAAAGTGTACATCTTTGTACACACACACAGAAGAAATCACTAAGGTGTACACCTTGGTACACATATATAGAAAATGAAAAGAAATGCGAGTTGAGGTCATTTTCTTCATACCTAGGCTTCTTAGCAGTTCCAGACTCAACACCTTGCCTTGTTCCATCCTTGCCATTCTTCTCTTCATTTGTCTTTGACAGAGGAGTGCTAAAAGATTCAAGTTTTGAGAAAAGGTATGAGTTTTAGCATAGTGGTGTACAACTATCTACACACATAAAAAGAAATGACTGCCACATTTAATAAAAGTGATTTTATACCTTCGCTTTTCAGGAGTTTCAGACGGAACTTCATTCTTTTCAGATTCAGTTCCATGCTCGTCATCACCACCTTTGCTACCCTCTTTGTCATTGTGATCACCATGCATATCACCACCTTTGCTACCCTGCTCATCATCATCATCATTATCATCATGCATATCACCACCTTTGCTACCCTCCTTGTCATCATCATCCTTGCTACCCTCCTTGTCATCATCATCCTCATCATCATGCATATCACTATCTTCATTGTGATCCTCTTCCTCCTCCTCCTCCTCAATCTCCTCATCTTCCTTGTGCTCCTCCATATCCTCCTAAACCTTGTTATCCTCCTCCTCCTCCTCATCGTCCTCAGTTTCAAAACGTATTTCCTTTGCAAATTTAAAGATTTCATCCAAAGTGTAATTACGAAAATCATTCACTTCTCTTTCTGTCAAGTTCATTAGACCAACTTCATTAACTTTTAGGATTTTCTCTTCGATGAAATTAAGAAGCCTTTCTTTCCTCTCCTGAACTTCAGTAAGCTCCTCATCCAACTCCTTTCTTTGCATATCTGATATGCGCATCTTTTCCTTCACTGCATCTATGCTATTTTCTTGTTTCTGCCTCCGGTACTCATCCAAAAGCAATCGCTCTTCATCAGTGTAAGCCTTTACCCATCCTGGTTGCATCTGAAAACATGCCAAAGTATCAACATTGATCACAGGTGTACAATTTTTTACACATGTTGTAAGAGTGTACATTGTTGTACACAAGACAAATTTCTTAAAATTTATCAACAATGTACAATCATTTACACCTTATTAAAGGTGTATATCAATGTACATATGCTATCAACAATGTACAATCCTTTACACCTTATTAAAGGTGTATATCAATGTACATATACTATCAACAATTTACAATCTTGTACACCTTATTAAAGGTGTATATCAATGTACATATACTATCGTGAGAAAGTTTTTTGAGATACCTTTTTCATGATATCATTCAGGTCTTTCTCCTGAGAAGCCTCGGCACACCTTCCTCATTGCTTGGCTGCATGCTTTGGTTGTGTTCAGCAAACCAATGCTGCATTAACAAATAGGTGAATAGTTAGAAATGTAAGAGAAAGGAACAAACACAATGAACAGAATTATTTAAAATGGTGAATGGATACATCATGTGTACAACTGTGTGTACAACTGTGTGTACATGTAAACTCACCAACAGATAAATCACACAACCATTAATTTAAGTGGTGAATCGATATGTTTCTTAATGCTCGCCATGAGATACTCATGTATATGAACTGGCCAGCAAGTTTTCTTCATCCTATCCAAAGACTCAAAAAAGTGTGCATACTGGTTCTTGCTAATCATACTTCCGTTTGCCTGGGTAAAAACACCGTGATACACAAGTACATAGTAAACAACACCACTAAGTCTTCAGATTTTCTTTCAATCTCCAATTGCAACTTTGGTTTTAGCTTCATGATACGTACGATTTCATCCTCCACATCTTTTTTTCCCAGCTCATTTCATTTCTTAAGAGTCAATCTGTTTATCAGCGGACCGTATCTTTTTTTAGCTGCAGTTTTTACATCTTCTCTTTTTTCAAGTTCCGTTGCCACCATCTCAAGCCCATAAATTAAAAACAAATCCTCAGGTTCACTCTTTACTGCCACTCTATTGTTCTTCTTGGGAGTATCAAACATGAAATAATGTCCCCCTGTGTCACAAATTTCATGGCGGTACTGTCTCACAATTTTCATGATTGAGTTTGGGTTCTTAGTCCATATATCATCTCTTTTTTTACTTGGATCTTTCTCATCTCTCTGATCTGCTTTTTTGTGGACAAAGATATCTACAACAGGCCAGAATGGTCCTTCCATTTGCTTCTCTAATTGATAATTGGTGAACCATACTTTTCCTCCTCTCTTTTTTTCATCTTCCTCAAAGTTTTTATTCACAAAGTCACTGATTGCATGGAAACTTGATCTATAAGGTTTGTTGGTATCTACGAAAATGAACCAAGAAGAATAACGCATACATTATACTCATAACTACAAAATAGTCACATAGGTGTATAACAATGTATACACAAATATGGGTACAACTATTTAACAGAGCACTAATCAAATAAGAACTATATAGGTGTAAAAGTCTTTACACTCTTACAAAAATCTAACAAAAACAGTTTCGAAACACAACAGTCAGGCGGTATGAAGATGAACTGGCATGCTGGTGTACTTATAAGTACACTGGTATCATAAGTGATGATAAAACAGTTTCAAAACACACTCAGCAGGCATTATGAAGATGAACTGGCATGCTAATATGTACACTGGTACCACAAGTGATGAAAAAACAGTTTCAAAACACACTCAGCAGGCAATATGAAGATGAACTGGCATGCTGGTGTACTTATATGTACACTGGTACCACAAGTGATGATAAAACAGTTTCAAAACACAACAATCAGGCATTATGAAGATGAACTGGCATGCTGGTGTACTTATATGTACACGGG